>JAYESA010000014.1:132525562-132725562 GCA_036927795.1 Iris macrosiphon
ATACTCACATATATCTATATATATATATATACACTAATATATATATCTATACATCTACACACACACACACTAACATATATACTAATATCTATATACCAACACACTCTAACATATATCTACACACACATATACACTCACATATCTATATATACATATATCTACACACATATATATATATATACATAAACACACATACAAATATATATATATATATATATATATATAGACACTAACACTAACACAATACCACACACAACAACACACAACCCACACGCCCCACACACGCCCAACGACCCCGACACGCCCAAACACCTAAAAATATATAAAATATAGCTCGAAAACTCTAGCACACACTCCCCGATACTAACCCAACGCGCGCACAAAGCCGAAACGAGGAAACCAAGTCGAAATGGCCGTACGGTCATTTCGACGAACACGTGGTGCGCGGTTCGGAAAACCTCCTGAAACGCACACCAAACGAACTCGGAATCGGCCCAAAATTTACCCACGTGTCCTAAACGATGTCTAGATCCTAGAAAATGCGCTCCCGCGTCAATTCTAGGCCCGTGGCGGAAACGCACACGCACTTAGAATCGGCGACGACGAAAAGCCCCAATTTCGCCCGAAACTCCCGTTTCTCCGCGACGCGGCTTCCCGTGTCCGAACGGAGACACGCTCTCACCCTCACGACACCCGACAACGTCTACCTAGGTCCATCTAACCTAGGGCATCACCCAAAATTGGGCCAAATTCGGATTTCACCCGAAATTGACACAAAACCTAGTGTTAAAGTCTCTAAACCCAACCAAACTAGTTCCAACTTCCTCCTACGGGTAGCCTAAGGGTCTAGGAAGGTTCTAAACTATTAATTACACTATAAAAGAGTAATTACAAGGGGAAATTTAGGGTTTACCTCTTGGGAGTTGGAATCCCAAGCAAAAATCCCCAAAATGCTCCAAATCCTCCAATCCAAGCTTCCAAGCCTCAAATCCAAGCTCCAACACCAAATCTAGGCTCTACCCACCTAGGTTAGGGAAAGATCTAGGGTTAGGGTTAATCATAAAGAAGAATAGAAGAAGAAAGAGGAGAAATGGGAAGAAGGAACTTACTTGGAGAAGGAAGGAAGAAGAAAAAGAAGTGGAGAAGAAGGAGAAGAAGAAGAAGAAGAGTGGAATGAAGAGAGGGAAGAAGAGCTGCTGGTTCACGGGTGTGGGGGGGAGAAAAATAGGGCCGGCCACTTAATAAAGGGTTCCACTAAGTCCAAATGACCAAAATGCCCTCCCGTAACTCGGTTTTGGGTTTCGGGGCTCCAAATGCACTCAAACTAGTTCCAAATCTCTCCAACTAACTTCCTAAAAATAAAATAAATATTCTAAGCCCCAAAATAATTCTCACAAGGGTGTGGGCTGGGTCGGACATGGGTCCACTAGGGTCTGACATGGGTCCAGGCTAGCCAAAATCCTAAAACAAACAATAAAAATATAATACAATCAATAATTAAATATAAATACAATTAAATATAAATAATCCACAATTAACTAAATTAAAAATAAAAAAAAAATACCCGGCTCTGGAAATGGGGTGGTGACAGAGTACCTGGATCCGGATGATGTCCCCAGGTTTAGCAGAAGAACATTATCCTGAGGTTTACGGGACAGGAGCTGAAGCTGTACCAGAAGCTGTTGCTGAAGGAGAACCTAACATAGAAGCAGAGGTGATTGCTGAAGACTTTTCATGAGCTTATGCTGTTGTACTCTTCAAATACTTTATTTTGACTCTTTTGTTCTGGTCTGATGAACCAGTGTTTTAGACTCTTATCGGGTTGTTCCCCGACATACTTTGCTGAGACTGGACTTTGATGTACTTCCTTTATTTGCTGTTGATCTTATTATCTTGTGTGTGGATGAGATTAGTCTTTACTTGATATTGTAGACCTTATATTACAGCTTAAGTGTGCCCCGATGGATCCATTAAATTGGGTCAGTCTTTCGGTGCATACTGCTGGCCATTAACACGTGTCTGGTCCCTTGATAATTTGGGACTGGGACGTGACATTACTACAAATCAAGATAGTAAAAATTATCAATATGAGAATTATTAAGGGTATGTCTAAGTAATATCTGTTATCAATTATATTCTTTGTTTTCATCTATCTTACCAGATGGCACCCAAGAGAGAGACACCTCCTACTGTTAAGGAGGAAGTGATGCCTCCTACTGTTAAGGAGGAAGAGATACCACCTGCTGTATCTCAGACGGGGAGTTCCAGTCACCCAGCACCTATAGCGGCTGTATCTCAGACAGGGAGTTCCAGTCACCCAGCACCTATAGCGGAGATTGATCACATAGACGCTGTTTATGCGCAATATATGAGGGAATGGTATGTGCCCCAGCGTATTGGATATCCTCGAGATTGATACTGTGATGTTTTATATACTTTTATTGTGGTTATTGTGTGATTGTGATACTTATATATTATGCCCATTGTGTGACTGTGATACTTATATATTATGCATTTTGTGTGACTGTGATACTTTTATTTTTTGTGTATTGTGTGACTGTGATATTTTATATACTTTTTGTATTATTTCGTACGCAAAAAATTCAATGGATGGTTGATCCAGGTCTGTCTATAATATTTGTGTGTATTGTATGACTGTGATACTTTTTATTCATATTAAATGATGTTAATTTACCGGTGTTTAGTGTTCCACCGAAGGGGTCGGCGAACTCAGAGAATTCAACGGAGGGTTGCTCCGGGTCTATTTTTAATTAGAAATTCATAAATTGCAGGAATAATAGTTTGGAAATAATTCATTATTCTTTTTTTTCCTGTAAAATTAGCGACGTATTTAGCGACGTTTAGCGACGTTAATACACGTCGCTAATTACGTCGCTAATTAGCGACGTTAATAGACGTCGCTAAACATGTCGCTAAATACGTCGATGTACGTCGCAAATTGCTGACATGGCAGTACTGCCAGGTCATTAAAGACGTCGCTATCACGTCGCTATATAAGTCGCTAATTAGCGACGTTTAGCGACGCTGCGTCGCTAAACGTCGCTAATTTAGCGACACATTTAAGTCGCTAAAAAACGTCGGTACAGCGACGTTTTTCCTTTTAGCGACGTTCTGATTTCCGACTTCTGTAAAACATCGCTAATTACGTCGCTAAACGTGATTAACGACATTTTTTTGTCATTTAGCGACGTTTTTTAACGTCGCTAATTTGACTTTTTCTGGTAGTGAACATCCAGAGGTGGGACGATAAAACAAGAAAAGTACTCTTCTAAAAATATGATATTGCGAGATATACAAAGTCTACGGTCTAAGGGATCATAACAATGCTATCCCTTATGCTCTGAACTAAAATCGAGTAAGACATACTTGAATAATCGAGTTTTCACCTTAGTGCGCTCAAGGAAGAAAAACAAAATAAGTGCACCCAAAAGTATGAAGCATACTGTAATATGGTGGACGCAAAAAAAGACTCTTACGAGGTATTTGACCAAACAAAATAGGGGAATGAGTGATATTGATAAGATTAGCAGATGTAAGAATGGTCTCCGTCTAGAACATTTGACTAACAAAAGAGAATAACAAGATAGCACGAGCGGTCTCAAGAATATGACAATGTTTATGCTCGATAACCCCATTCTGTTCATGAGTGTAAGGACATGACTATTAAAAAAGAGTACCATGAGATTGCAAGATATATCTCATTATAGCGGAACGATACTCACGAGCACAATCAGAGCAAAAAAATCTTAATCCTAGCATTGAATTGAGTATGAATCATAACAGTAAGTGTCCTATAAATGATAGGGAGTTCGGAACAGTGACGCGTAAGATAGACCCAAGTATAGCGAGTATAATCATTAATAAAGCTCACGTAGTAGACTAAATCAATCATATATGGGATATGAGTGAGTCCCTATATGCCAAAATGAACTAAGTATTAATGGATTTAGATAAACTCTTAGGAAAAGGTAAGACTAAGTATTTTGCCAACTTACAGTCCCATATATTTGGATAGAGAAGAGAAAGAACTATGTCCAAGAGCTCCACTATAGAATAAATTCTTTAGGCGTGACTCTGAAATATGGCCTAAGCATACAGACGTGATGACAACAACATGACTAGAACTCAAAGGTCGAGATAATGAAAGATGAAGAAACTCTAAGTGGTACAACTATCCCATCCTTCGAGCACGACCAATCATTTGGCCTGTATGAGGATCCTTCACAGAGCATGTGAGGGAATAAAAAACAACAATAAACCTACTCTTATAAATGATACTAATTGATATGAGATGTAAAATAAGATAGAAAATATATAAAACAAAAAAAGAGAGTCAAAGTGTCAAAAATAATGGAGCTGTATTGAATGATTACCAACTAAGAACCATCAGATGTGTGTAAAAAAAGTGGGATGGTAAAGATGTAATACTAGATAAGAGACTAATATCAGAAGTCATATGATGAGAAACACCAGAGTTTAATATCCAAGAGGTAGACATATTAATAGAGGCAAAAAAAGAAGATGCAGAGAAGCTAACAAAGACATGATGGCAATAAAAATTGAGCTCTAACTGAGTAAGACGGTACTGAATATTTGCCACAACGGGAGAGAGAAAAGAAGATATTGATGTCTGTATACTATTAACAATGTGGGAATGAGGTACCAAAAAGCGAGTCGAGTTGGAACCCTTTGTCTTTATCTGCTAAAAGAATTGAGTTTTTAAATGTGGATGCAACAGAAAACAATTATCCATCGAGTGACCAAACATATGAAAGTGAGCACAAATCATTTCAAATCGCTAATGAACATAGCAGGTCGTAGCAGAATAATCAGACTTTCTACAAAAAGTACATGAAGGATAAGAAGATGTTCTAGAGGAAAGAGTACGAGCCTTCTTGGTAAAAGAAGACCGATTAAAATCTCGAAACTACTTAGATAAAGTTAAAAAAAAAAAATTTACACAAAAAGACAATCCAGAAATGATAGCTATAATGCTTACTCCGAGCACAATCAAACTCGTGGAAGACAATAACTAAGACAACTTGGTTTTGCGCGGCACTGTATCTCCAAAGCACACATAATTAATCTAACTGGAATAGAAACTTTATGGATCTCGGACTCCAAGTAGCCGAGGTCTACTTCAACGAAACTTTGAAGGTTCACGACTTGGCGGTAAGATTGCAATGTCTACTGTGAAGTTAGAACTTTTTATCGGGGGACATCAAAAGTTACTTGGGACTAGTGAGAATTGAATCTAGTCCAGTCTAGAAAAACTTTTATTGGGACCGGCCATTTTACTACTAGGGCTCCCCACATCTCCTAAACACCCACAAACTCTCCTAAACTCTTTCATCCTAACTTTCATACTCCATACAAAAAACCTAAGGGTCCGTTTAAATAGTCTTTCTGAAATTTTATTCTGAATTTTTTTTTCCAGAAAGTAAGTTATAAAATTATTTTCGTAGTATAGAGATTTTGAATTTGCGTTTGATTACTTTTATCTGAATATAATGTACTGAAATTTTTTTTATGAGATTTTGTTTGGTAATTTTTTTTTATATCCTCTGTCTAGACAGCCACCGCTCGGTCCGAGCTCCTCCTCCGCCACCGCCGTTCGTGTTCGGGTCGAAGTGACGATGACGACGAGGATCTGCTCGAGAAAAACCCTAACCTTGAGATGCAGCTCCCCGACGACGACGACGAGACCGAGCTCGAGGAGAACCTACAACGCCGACGAAGACGAGGCCGAGATCCCCGACCACGAGACCGAACCTAATCGGACGAGCTCGAGGCGGTGGGGATCTTGATGTGGTCTGTCGACTTTGGGACGAGCTCCAGGCGGTGGCGGGTCGAGCTCGAGGCGGTGGGGATTTTGTCGGTTAAAGAAAATGAGTTGACCGCCAGCTCACAGTCGAATCCTCGTCAAGCCACCGTCCTCGACTGACCTCGTCAAGCCCCATGGCACGTCGGCGACCGTCCTTGACTGTCGACCAAGGCGTTGACCTCGAGCTCAGCTCCGACGAAGGGGCTAGGGTTAGGGTCCTCGACCATGGCATCGACCACGGGCTAGACCGTCGACCTCTAGCTCAACTCCGGAGAGGTCGTCGAGCTCAGCTTATGGAGGAGCCGCCCCTGCCACTGCGTATGGAGGAGGGAGCCGCTCTCCAAAAAAAAATTCCATTCAAAAAATGAGGAGAGAGAGAGAGAGAGAGAGAGAGAGAGAGAGAGAGAGTTTGGGGGGGGGGGGGGGGGGGGGGGGTGGGGCGCTCTCCGCCAAAAAAAATTCAGAAAATTTACTTTAGCGAAATAAATTTATATTAAATTTATCTAAACGAAATAAGTTTGAAAAATTTAGAAAAAAATCAGGCTCCGCCAACAGTGTTGGCGGAAAACACAACCGCTGTACACGTAAGCAGTAAAAAAAATTTTTTTTAAAAAAAGTGGGCCCCACGGCCAATTTCCGCCAACAGAGTTGGCTGAAATTGGGGGGGGGGGGGCCAATTTCAGCCAACTCTGTTGGCGGAATTGGCCCTGGGGCCCACTTAATTTTTATTTTGTTTGGTTTGGTTTGGTTTGGTTTGGTTTTTTTAGTTTCTTTGGTTTGGTTTATTGTAATTAGTTATATTTTTTGTTTTATTTATTTATTTAGTTTAGTTTAGTTTAGTTTAGTTTTGTAATTAGATTTAAGTAAATTTATTTTAACGAAATAAAATTAAAATAAATTAATTGGAAAGAAATATTTAGAAATATTATTTTCGGAAAATAAAAAAAAAAGTAAATAAAGAAGAAGAAAAATTTTGTGTCCTCTAATTTATTTGTCCTGTTAACTCTTGTCTCTCAGTATTGTCTCCTTGTTAAACCAAACCGAGATCCCCTTCCACGTGAACCAATTCCTGAACCAACATCAATCCATAAATAAAAAAACCAAAGCAAAACATAATTCAAAACAAAACTAAATAAATTAAAATCCAAAACAAAAGTAAATAAAAAAACTAAATAAAAAAATGTTGGTTGGCTGTTGGCTAAAAAAAACAAAATAAAAAAACAAAATAAAAAAACTAAACCAAATAATAAAACAAAACCAACTCAAAAAAACCAACTACAAAAAACCAACCAAAACAATCCAAAACAAACCAACCCAAACCACCCCAAAAAACCGTGGGCCCCACAATCCAAAACAAAACAATCCAACTATGTTGGCTGAATTTTGGTGTGAGGCCCACGGATTTTTTTGATGGTTTGGGTTGGTTTGTTTTGGTTGGTTTAGGGTTTGGTTTGATTATTTATTTTGTTTTATTACTTTATTTTTCATAATAGACATAACATAATTAATTTAAATGTTTCTAAATTTTTTTTGGAGATCGAAACATCATTTTAAATCTGTGGGCCCCCACATCCAATATAAATTTATTTCACTACAGTAAATTTTAAATATTCGAAAATAATATTACCGAAAGTCAAATTTGGAGGTCGAAATATCGTTTTTTGACGATTCTAAAATTTTTCGAAGTCCGTCAAACGGTGAAACGGTTTATCCCGTAGTACTTTTTCATACGGTCATTTTGGCTCAAACTGGAGCTTGTTTCGATCTCCCAGTCAAAAGTTATGATAATTTAAAGTTTTAAAATTTATATTTTTACCTGTAACATATGCGTCTTGTTTCGGATAAATTTTTTTTCTACATGATTTGTGTTACACTCGTCGAAAACATACAAATCGACTTATTATTTAACAAAAAATGATTTATAAACAAGTAGTTATGGCCGTTCGAAGTCTGCTCGACGGCAGACGTAATAGTCTTACGGCAAATTTTTAATATTATTATTTTTTAGCATCTGTTAACAACGAAAAAATTTACGATATAAATATAATATTTTTAAATATAAACGTCCAATTCATATTGATATTTTTTTCGTAATTTTTTAAACTTTTATGTTTTAGATGTAATTTATACAAATTTTGATGCTTTGGAAACAAATTTCCGAAAATAATATTTCTAAATATTTCTTTCCAATTAATTTATTTTAATTTTATTTCGTTAAAATAAATTTACTTAACTCTAATTACAAAATTAAACTAAACTAAATAAATAAAACAGAAATATAACTAATTACAATAAACCAACAAAAAAACCAAACCAAAGAAAAAAAAAACCAAACCAAACAAAACAAAACCAAAAAAAAAAAAAATTGGCCCCATGGGCCAATTTCCGCCAACTGAGTTGGCTGAAATTGGCCCCCCCCAATTTCAGCCAACTCTGTTGGCGGAAATTGGCCGTGGGGCCCGCGTTTTTTTTTTTTAATTTTTTTTGCTGTTTTTCGCCAACACTGTTGGCGGAGCCTGACTTTTTTTTCCAATTTTTTCAAACTTATTTCGGTTAGATAAATTAAATATAAATTTATTTTGCTACAGTAAATTTTCTGAAAAAAAATTCATTCAGAAAGCAACTTTTATTTACTTTTGGAAAACTGAGTAACTGAGTTTAAAAGAGGGTTTTGGAACATTATTTTCTAGAATGACTTTTAAATTGCTTGTAACCAAACATTGTTCATTCAACGTTTTACTTTTAAACTCAGAGCGCTTTAAATCCTATCCAAACACTGCCTAAAGCTCTCCCTTCTACACCTCCTCCGTCTCCTCCAAAACCATAATCTTCTTCCCAATCTCTCCACAAATTATCTTTTCAATCTTGTTTCTCCATATTATCTATCTATAATTTTAGAATTTATAATTTTAATTTTATTTTGATAAATTGTCTTCATAATTATTCTAAATGTCCAAAAAATTATTATATAGTAACATAAAATAGATTTTATATTAGCTTTAGACGGATTTTTGAACTTTCGAAACTATTTAAGGATTCGAAGATGGCACAGTCGCAGGTTGAAATACGAAGGACTGTAGATAATTTTTAGAGTCCTATAGAAATTTAGGACTGTAAATTTTTTTTACAGTATCGAATACTTCAAGAACTGTCAAATTTTATGACAGTCCTAATAAAAACTTGTTGTATATTAGGACTGTCAAATATTTTTACAATCCTAACTGTTGGTAGGACTGTCAAAAATGACAGTCCTGATTTATAGTAAGTTTTCACTTGGACTGTCAAAAAATTTGACAGTCCTAGTATATTGTAATTTTTAACTTTGACTGTCTTTGGATTTTTGATTTTTTTAAAATTGTTTTAGTATTCTTCACACTGGTGTATTATATTATAACGTATGAAGGTCCAGAGATACCAATTTTTACTTGTTAACAATAAAATACTAGAAAAGAAAAATAATCAAAGTCAAATTTGAAAATCAAAACATCATTATTTTGTGATTCTGAAGTTACGAAAAGTTTGCCAAACGGTGAAACAGTTTATCTCATACTACTTTTCGATACGCTCGTTTTGGTACCAGTTGGGTCTTGTTTCAATCTCCCAGTCGAAAGTTATAATCCTTCAAAGTTTTAAATTTCATACTTTTTTTTGTAGCATATGCGTCTGACCTCAGATTTGGATTTTTTTTTCTACACGAATGTGTTACTATCGTCGAGATCATACAAATCGACCTATTTTTTGATAAAAACTAAATTTTGAGCAAATAGTATGGTCACTCGAAGCATACTCTACGACATACGCTATTTTTTTTACGGTTGCACCAAGGGAATCATTTTTCTTTTAGAAATTTTCAAATGAAGGGTAGAAATTTACTGTATTTGTGCATCAGGGAATAAATTTGTTGCAATTACAAATGAAGGGACAAAACGTCAATAATATTGTCGGGTTATGAGGGTGAGAAGTGGAACGTCAAAAAATTTGTCGGGTGAAGAAGCAACCCGACAATAATATTGACGGGTTGTGGCTCCATGAGCAACCCGACAATAATATTGACGAGTTGTCCGTGGGGATGACGTTGGATTTAGGTGGGGCCTGCGGGATACGGTCATATTATTTGGCGTGGAATTTACTGAGCTCGCGGTGAGGAAAAAAAATATTCTTTGTGGCTCCTTCTTCCGTGGAGATTTAATTTGGTTTAATTTAATCTTTTAATTTAATTTCTTTCTTTAGTTTAGTTTAATTTATTAGTTAATTTGTTATTATCTATAATAATATAGATGGTAATAAAATCTATTACTTAATAGTTATTATCAATATTATAATTTTTTTTATATCGCTAAAAGATAGTTTGGTATTATCTATGCACAAAAATTATTTAATTTGAAATAGTTAAATAAAAATACTTATATATTTGTATATAAATTTTAAATTAACAAATAATATATAGTTTATAAATTAATATATTTCATTTATGATTTCTAGTAAATAATTTTTTCAAAATTTTGAATATGTGTTTAATTAGATAATATCAAGCAATTAGTTTAAATATAATTTATAATTGTAAATATATTATTATCCAAATTATCCATAGTAAATTTCAAATATATTTTTAGAAAATTATATTTTGAATGATAATATATGTGGTATTACCTATTTGTTAATTCTTTTAAAAAATAATATTTGATACAATAATTATATTTGTCAAATTTAAATTAACAAAGGGTTTCTATTAAAACTAGTGATATTCACGTGCAATGCACCTAATTTTTTTTTCCTAATATAACTAAATAATTAGATAAAAATTTAAATTATATTAAAATAGTTTAAATATAATTTTAATTAAAAATTTGTTATAGATATATATTTAAAATTTTGGGTATATATTTAGATAATATCATTTAGTTGCTTTTAATTATTAAAATAGTTTAAATTATTTAGGAATTTAAAGTAGATAAAATTTTAGATAATATCATTTAGTTGGTTTAAATATACAAAAAAATTCAAATGAATGGAAGAAATTTACTGTATTTAGGAATTATTTTTCTCCTCCTCGTGGGCTCAATAAATCCCACACCAAATAATATGGCCGTATCCCGTGGGCCCCACTTAAATCCCACCCGCGGAAAACTCGTCAATATTATTGTCGGGTTGCTCATGGAGCCACAACCCGTCAATATTATTGTCGGGTGGCTCCTTCACTCGACAATAATCCGACAATTTTTTTGACGTTCCACTTCTCACCCTCGTAACCCGACAATATTATTGACATTTTGTCTTTTCATTTGCAATTGCAGCAAACTTCTCTCCTGATGCATTAATACACTAAATTTATTCGCTTCATTTGAAAATTTCTGATTTTTTTAGGATGTTTAGGACTGGCAAAATTTTTGACCATTCTAACAATTGTTGGAGATATGATACTTGAATTTTTCAATCCCATGTTACACTTTTTTCTGTATTATAGAGGACTGTCAAAAATGTTGACAGTCCTGACTATTGTTAGGACTGTCAAATTTTTTGACAGTCCTTAAATTCAGTAGCTTTAAATTAGGATTGTCATAATTTTTGATAGTCCTAACTTTATACAGGACTGTCAATTTTTTTGACAAAACATCGTCCCCGTCGCGACTGAGCACGAATTTTCGAATTTCAAAAACCTTAGAATGGGTTCGAAACTTCAGACGTCCCTCTCCAAATGAATCATAGACCATATTTTAGTTCATAGAAGATGAAATCTATGCATGAAAATTGAACACTAACATATTTGAAATTTGGAAGAGAAAATAAGCAAAATATGGACTAGTCTTGAGTAAGTTTTTATGTTGGTAAACTTGTAAATAAAATCAACTATTTAGGGATAGTCCCGAATAAGAAATGATGTGTCCTGATAAAAAGTCGAAAGTTTAGATATATATATATAAAATACCTCAAAATTTTCGTTCAGTCCGCCGACCGAATTCGGACAGAATTCAGTCCGAGTCGGTAATTTGCGAGTAAACGAAACAACAGCTCTCTGGAGCTTCTGGAACATCCAGACCGAGTTCGGCCCGAACTCGGTCTGGAAAACTGAGTTTGATCCGAACTCGGTAGGCTGATTCCAGCAGTCCCTCCATTCCCTTGTTTGCTGCTCCCGAACTTCTCCGACTTCTTGAATGGCCATCGTCGTCTTTTCGAACTTCTCTGACACACAGATGCCGTTCGTCGCACTTCGAAATATTCTCTACATAGGTTAAAAATTTTACCCACTCTAACAACTTTCACACTTTTTGAGAAGCTAAAATCATCCAAATAGCCCATTAGCAAAACTTGCAACTGACGGGTTGTTTTTGTTAGATGAAGTGGTCTGCCTGCCTGCCTGCCTTCAGTTTTTGTTGGATGGAATCGGTAGGAGCAACTGATCTTTGGATCCACGGTCGTGGATCGGCTAACGACACTAAGATTTAAAAATTCTAAACTCTCAAACCATACAAATCAACAATATTAATTTTATTAATCAATAATATAAAAAACTATAAAATTATAAACACATACACATAAATACAAACACATAGACACACACACACATATACATATATATATATATATATATATATATATATATATATATATATATATATATGTGGAGAACAAATTTTTATATCGGTATAGTAGAAGTAATATGTATTGATCCAAATAGGAAAAGTAAAGATATACTTAAATCCAATCTTAATCCTACATTTAATCAGGGGCTGAGTTAGAATATTTGGTTCCTCTCTTGAGTCTAATCATTATATCTTAACATAAATGAAGCCAATGACTGAGCCAGAGAAGAATATAGCGACATTACATGACTGTCCACCCACTAAAGATGGACACAAAACTAGAGTTTACAACTGAAAATGAAAAATAGTTTGGAGGTTGTTTCTTGCACAATATATTTGTAATTTGCCGACATTAGATGGAGCCAAAACTTTGCCTCTTGGACGCAGACCTTGTTGAAGATGCCCTTCGAGAACTACACATAAGAACAAAGAGTAGGCACGTAGGGAAACACTAGCTTAAGAAGGTACTGCTGGTGAAATACAGAAATATTTTTCAAATAGATACTAGTAGTACCTTTCGTTGAACGGATAATTATACAGATACAGATACAGATACCATTTTCTGTATCAGTACAACATAGATTTCAGTAATACATGGCTGCTCTCAGTGCAAAACACTAGTTTGGTTCAAATTTTAGAGACCTGAAAATGACTTTTGGATTTCTTATCGATGTTTAGTAATTATGATTAGAAATTGAAAGAAAATATAGGGACTTCAGATTTTCATATATGTAAAAAAGTAAAACCCAAGTTCCTCGTTAGGAATATTTTTGCTTTCCTAAAAATATTGGTTGGCGCATTAATTATAATTTTTTTTTGGACACTAATATCCTCAATGACACTAAGTAAACTTAGATAATAATAGTATCATGGAATTAAAGAAATAATATTTGTGAAAAACTAAACAAATTAAGATTTTTATTTCTGTGTGAACAACACATGGGAATGAAAAAATTAAATTTTTTCAACTACATATTTCCAACATAACCAAATATAAATATAAAAATGTTAAAATCCTTTTCCATAAAATGAAATTGAATGTAGATCCCAGAAGTATAAAATCTTTTTCGAAACAAGTCATAAAAGAAAAAGAAAAATCGGAAGGGCCCCACAAAGATAAGTTTTAAGGTTTTTTTTTTTTTTTTTTGATATGTTCTATTTTGCGGATTAGGAGTTTCCTACGAATTTTTTTGAACAGTGTCCATCTCCACAAAAGTTTTGCATATCCATATGTTTGTAACAAACATATAACAATCCTACATACACAAAGATAAGTGACCTATCTGTGCTTTCTCTTACCCAAATCTCTATCAGCCCCATGTAGTAGTACTTGAGTTGAATGTTCGGCCAGACAGTCCTGTACTATTTGGAACTGATTGGTTGTTGGAGACTACAGAGACTTCGTAGAGTGAGACAAAAATAGTAGATAACGATTGACTTGGTGCTTCTTTCTGTTTTTTTTAAGTGTGTAGTTATTGATGATTGAATAGAGTGTGTGGAAGAAGAAAAAAAAAAGGGTGAGTCATGGAGCTGGTGGATTCAAGAGAGTCCCCCTTGGGGTTGGAAGGAGAGGAAGGGAGATCATGTTTAATATATCCACAAACTTCGTACTCTTCTCATCCTTCTAAATCTAGGACAACCCAGATACTATATTTTGGTGATCACAGGGTTAATTATGAGCAACACAATGATTCTTCTTCCTCTTCACCACTCAACTCACCCCTTTCTTCTTCCACCACCACCAACAGCAACTCGAAGGCTTCAAGAGTATGCTCTATCTCTTGTAACTAGTTACATTTTATGATGATATATGGAATATATTATGAGAAAATTTGAGTTGCATTTCCACTTTATTTATTCATATTCAAAATAAATTTCACATAATTACCATAATATATAACATCTTTCATTTTTTATGAAATCCGTCTCCAACTAACGGTTTTTTTTTTTTGACCAAAAAATTTTAGAAAAAAATATTTCCTTTGTACACGGTAGAGGAGATATTTTATTGTGCAGAAAATACCCCACTTTGTTTATTCATATATTATTTGTTACAAACTTTCTGATCATCATGCAGAAAACTGAGCGAAATCATGAAGGCCATGCAAGTGAAGGGAACAGAGCAAACACTTCACCTACCAAGTCTAAGAAGAAGAAGAAAGAGAGCTCTCCTTCTATGAACACAATTAAGGTCGGTCCCCTCTTTCCATCATATTCTTGGTATCACGATTTTTTGTGATTTCATTCGTTCATGCAAAATAAAAGTATGTTTGATTTATAGGTGAGGAAGGACAAGTTAGGCGATAAAATCATAGAACTGCAACAGTTGGTTTCTCCCTTTGGCAAGGTGAATATACCAATTACTGATCAATTTTAATGCAACAAATTAATTGGATTGGATTGGATTTGGTTTGTTTTTATTTATTTTGAATGTGTGATTAATGCAGTCAGATACTGCTTCTGTGCTTCATGAAGCTCTGAGTTATATCAGGTTTTTGCATGACCAAGTTCAGGTATTCATTATAGTCTCATAGATACACAGGTGCTGTCCCTAATATATTTTGACACGACTTTCTGATATTGTGTTAGGTCCTCAGCTCACCATACATGAAATGCCTTCCATCCTCTGCTCACATACAAGTAATGATTCTCTCTCTTCTCGTATACTCTCGATAATTATTTGTTCAATTAGGAAATTATGTTGTACACTTAGTTTTTGTAAAGCTTGATTCATGATCCTTGTATTGTTGTTCTATAAATTCCTATTTTACCATTAGGCTGTTCCTGTTTGAAAATTGTTTTTACCTTTCTTTCCTGTGGCTACTAAGATGTTTCAGTTCGGCATCATTATCTCTGATTACTGACAACTTAAATTGACTTACAATTATTTAACTTTTTCTACGTCATTTTTCTTATAACATCACAAGTTACACCTGCCTTTGAAATTTGGACTACTTTTTCTTTGACAGTATATGCACCCTTATTTCTGCTCCATTTAGAGCATGTAATGTTTGTCTTTTTATTTTTATTTCTTTCAATTCATTACTGTAGTGTAGACTTATTCATTTACTAATTGAAATATTGAGTTGGGTCTATTTTTGGGACCTACTTTACCATAACAAAACACTAATAAATAAGTTTCAAACCAAACTGTAGTTATATCGTTTTGTGAACTATGCATGCAAATAGTGTCTTAAATGAGGCAACTTTCTTTTATTTGTCATATGTTTAAGGTTGTCGGTTACCTTCTTTTCAAACACAAAATTGAAAAGAAAAGAAAAATATCTCATTGATTAGTTTTTGGTAAGCCAGTTGGCTTATATATACGATCAACATACAACTGAAACCAGAGTTTTGGTATCAAGCTATAACGCTACCAGACACTATAAAAACAACAATAAAACTCATTTTATCTTCCATTTAATCAGCTGTATTAAAAAGCATCTTCTCTCTCCAAAATTAGCAAAATCTAAATGGATTAAAACAATATATAAATCTTCAATATTACATAATCATAGTTACAATGAGATCTTCTCCAGCAAAGTATATATTGTCTTTACGTTGTATTATTTTTTTTCTGGGTAATTTCTTGATCTAGTTGTTTGTAATGTTGAGTATGGTTACTACTATGCAAGATAATTTTTGTGGTTGTGTTATTATTATGCATTTGAGTCAAATCGGTCTTCTGCTCTATTTATTCATTATTATGAAACATTGATACATGTTTTTTAGAAGGCTAATTTGCAACTTGATACCCTCTACTATTCACGTTTGGCAACTTGATACCTAAACTATTTTTATTACTAACTTGATATCCTAAATAAAAAAATTCTACCTAAACTACCTTTGACCCCTCTCTCTCTCTCTCTCTCTCTCTCTCTCCGGTACCTACCTGCAGCCCCCCTCTCTCTCCGGCCAGCAGCACCCCCGCCCGCCTCCCCTTCTCCCGCCGCATGCCCCCTCTCCCCCGCCAACAGCAGTAGCAACATAGGCAACAACAGCGGCGGCGGCAACAACATCGTGAGGAGAGGGGGGGGGGGGGCGAGTTAGGCCAGCCGATGGGAGGAGGGCGGGCGACACAGGAGGAGAGGAGGTTATAGGGAGGCGCTGGAGAGGGAGGGAGGGGTTGACGAAGAGAGAGAGAGAGAGAGGGGGAGGAGGGTATTTTAGAAAGATTTTTTTTATTTTTGAGGGTATTAAGTTAGTAATAAAAATAGTTTATGGTATCAAGTTGCTAAACGCGGATAGTTGAGGGTATCAAGTTGCAAATTAGCCTTTTTAGAATAAGGCTCAAACAGTTATTGTATCCCTACTAAATATATTTTTTTGTTTTTTTTGTTTTTCCATTTAGTCAGTCCATATCGAGCCCACCTAAACCTAGCCATCCCACCTCAATTTGTATTCCTGGTTGTGTCTTTGATTGGAACCATTAGGCTGCCTATGATATATTTTAGTTGCCAATTAGTAAAGTGCCCCAAAGTGTAAATCCTCTTCGGGCAAACCTACGGCCATCCTCCCATCGTCAACATGAATATTTAAGGTCCCACAGGCGATCTAACTAAATGCTTTCACCCGTACAATATCGACTAACCCTAACCTTAATTGAAAAATTATTCTGTTTTGTTCTTGTGTGCCAAACACAGCTTGTGTGCCCACCAAGTTGTCCCTGCATTCTCTTCGGTATAAACTTTGAGGTGCCATACACGGACAATTTGGATGACCTTGGTCATTGGTGTTGTATCAAAACTCCAGAGTTGTAATAATAGTTATATGATAAAAATTTCTCACCACCCCAACCCTCCACACACACACAAATTATAATAAACTCCGTACCTCCATTATTTATTCATTGATACGAATTATAGTTAACTGATTTTGTACAATCTAACTGCAGGAAGAAAGATTAGGCGATGATCTAAGAAGCCGAGGTCTGTGCCTGGTCCCTGTTTCTTCCACAGAAAACGCGGTAAGCGAGAATGGTGCCGATTTCTGGTCTCCGGCCATATCGAACTACCTCTCCCTCTCTTCCAAGCACTAAAGAGTCTCAGTAATCTCTTTCTCCTCAGGAGCTAAACTTTTGGGTTATAATGTGTTGTCCTTGTCTTCAATATATAGTTCAAGCACAAGGCTGAAAGATACTAAGGTTCTCTTCAGTTCTGATCACAGACTGAAAGTGATATATAACCTCAGGAATTGTTTAGAAAGCTGTCAGTGTACTAATATAAATTATAATTGCTGGGAATGGACTACCTAACATAGTGTGGTGGCTTTGACCAGTGACTGGTGGTTGATATCGTCGTGTGTCTAAATGTGTGATTTTGTACCACCTAACATAGTATGGTGGCTTCGACTTCTTTCGTCTATGGTCCAATGAGGATACCATTGCAACTTTTGATCATTGCCCGTTGATGTGATGCTATCTCAATGTATGATGGGAAATGGTGGTTTCTTTGTAAGATTTTACTAGACCTAGCTAGAGAATCCGTGGCGTCATGTGTTAATTTGTTTACTTTTATCAACAGTTCTAATCTTGATATTGACGACATAATTTTTCAAAGTATTGATCAAGATATCTTTTATGTAATATATATAAGATACACAGTAACATCAAGAGGAAGCAGGATAACTTAGATTATGGAACTAGCTTCTAGATCAGCATCACAGATTCACAGTACAACAAAAGAGATGCCTCATTGCCCACCACGCAAAGCATGAAGTAAGCAAGTTGCAGAGTGAGAGACTTGGTGGTAGTGCAAAGTCAGAATTTTAGTTTATTTCGAATTGTACTTAGAATATCTCAAAATTTGTTTTTTAAACCAAAAGATTATTTATTTAATATATAATAAGTTAGGGGATTTTTTTTTTTTTTTTTCCACTTATAAGTGAGGGTCACTTATAAGTGCCATTTACTTCATTTCACTTATAAGTACAGTTATAAAACTTGTCCTTTTTTCATTTGTATGTTATTTTTTTTCATTTATCAGCTCTCTTTTTTTGTCACTTATAAGTGCTATTTTACCATTATACCCTCTCATATCAAACATGGATTATAGATGACAATTCAAAAATATATAGGCGAAAATTTTGTACTACAAATACCAAAATATTTAATTCAACAAAAATATACATATGATTTGTTCCATAATTCTAATTTCGTTTTACATAAAATTATAATTTTAAAGCATTAAACTAGGTTTTCGATAGAAAATTACTAGATGAAAACAACTTCTATAAAAAAAATGTTCAATTTGACACCCTCAACATTTTGGATAGTTGAGGGTATCAAGTTGTAATTATAATTTTAAAATTATAACTTGATACCCTCAACTATCCAAAATGTTTAATTTGACACCCTCAACTTTTGATATGTGTTAACTTGATACTCTGAAAAAATGATCAAATTATCCCCCCCCCCCTCTCTCTCTCTCTCTCTCTCTCTCTCTCTCTCTCTCCGGTAGCTACCCCCTACCTTCTTCGGCGCCGACAGTCGAAGGGGGGGGAGACATAGCAATGGCGCCAGTACGTATGGGCGCAGATGTTTGTGGTATTAAACGAAAGAACGAAAATGTATTCAGGATGGGGTTTATACGAAATCCGCCTTCTTTGGTTTACAAACAAACTTGTACAATTTGATCCTATATGAGGATATGGGAGTACAATTTATTTAATCTGGGTAAATATTGCTATAGGTGTCTGATCTGCAGTCGATCACTTTAGCCCTTGGACCACACGATGTTAAAGAAGTGCCGTAGAAGACAGGAAGCAACTTCGAAGGTTGCAGAAGAGGGTGGATGCACGATGCCAAAGTCGTAGATCCCTACTCTTTGCCTGAGCTCCGGATTCCTCTCTCTCTCTCTTGATCTCTGGTTCGATCTTTCTTGGAAGTTCGACCTTCGATCTCCTCGACCTTGGATCTGATATTGATTTTCCTGACCAATTTCCGACCTCTCAATTTGTCGACCTTGGATCTGATATTGGTATTCTTGACCAATTTTCCGACCTTGTCCTTTGTTGATAGAGGTCTCTATTTATAGAGTTTTGGTGACAGTGACCACTCCGTCGGTGTAGAAACCGAGTAGTGGAAAGTACAGCACCCTTTTACACAACGGTTAAAATAACCAATGCCTGCGTATAGATGATCTTTTGAATGAGCGTGTGACGCGGGTCCAACTAAGGGACAAAACGCGTATAATCGCTACGAAGATCACGGCGTAGAAGCCACGTAGGTAGGTATCCCTTGTGTAGAAGAGGTGGGCGTAGAAGCCAATGTCTGTCACCATGGCATAGAAGCCAAGTAGGCATAGAAGCCGAGATAGGCGTAAAAGCCGAGCGATCATAGAGGCCGAGTGGGCGTTGAAGCCGAATGGGCGTTGAAGCCGAATGGGCGTAGAAGCCGAGCGGTCATAGAGGCCGAGTGAGCACAGGAGCTAGATGGGCGTAGAAGCTGCTGCGTACCGTGCCAGAGTGCTGATGTGGACGTCTTAGCCGGAATTACGGCTTTTGAAGATATAATCAAATCTCTTGCATTAAATGCCGAGATTTGCCACCATCCTGTGCATTAAATGTGGAGGCGTGTTTTTGAAGGTCTGCAACCCCTTCTGCGCATCAGTCGCAAAGACGTGCCTTGAGAAACTGTCACCGCTCTGTGCATTAGACGTAGAGACGTGCCTCGAGCAACTGTCATCGCTCTGTGCATTGGACGCAGAGACGTGCCTCGAGCCCCGTACGGAGTGCAGCTTTTGATGTGGCAGACGGTTTGTCTACTGCAGAGCGTAAACAGCTCATGTCTGCCTGTGTAAAACAAGGCAGCGTATCCCTTCGTGCTCGTAAAAGCAGTTTACGCAAAGGAGATGGCGGTAAATGACAACCTGGGTCGCAGTGCTGTGCCATCATTATAGCCGTCGTCTGGGTAGTCGAGCCGTATCCCTTTGTCAGAAGTCCAGACGTCAGGTTCATTGCAGGATCTGACAGGTTCATTGCAGGGTCTGACAGGTTCACTTCGGAGAATACGAAGCGTCTCTTGTACACCTCAATGCTGCGTTTGAAAGAGGATGAGTTTTACGCCCTGGAGGCGATGTAGCACCCTGTTTACGCTGAAGCGGTTTGGACGTACTGCCTTACGCGGATGGCCTTTTTGAGCTTTATATTTCACGCTGTGTTTTTAGCGAAAACAGCTCTGTTGCACGCTTGATGGCTCTGAAGGCCTCTCTTACGCTGCTCTGCACCAATATGCTGCGTATAGCCATCCGGCGTACTTTTCATGCTTCTACAAGACCCCCTTCAAAGCTTTCAAATTCCTCGAAATTTGGAACGCTTTGAATGAAGCATGAACCGCTCCTCGTAACTCGAAACGTTTATGAATGGAGCGTTGAAACGGTCGATGCTGACTTTATGGCGGATTTATTGGGGACCGGTGTGACCTCTTTCGCCTATAAAAAGGCTGGGGGAGTTAACCTGTTCTCCCCACATTTCCATCACCACGCAGAGATGATCGCCAGAGTTCGCCGGGTCGACCTGAGGAAGAAGGAGATCATGTTCTTCCAGCGTGTAAGGAGCCAAAAAAGACGGCGTCTTCGAGCAAGTGTCCACTGCAACGATGGATCATGGAAGGATATCTTAGCCTCCCTTGCTCGGGATAATCAACAACTTTATATGGCGGTTCTTCCAGGAGAAGGGAAGGGTCGTATTAGGCCACACAGCTTGCAGGCTGTATATTTCCCCCTGAGACCTCCGCGGACAAGAGCAGACAAACTGTAACTGCTGTCCTCGATCGAGTTGGGCTTTAAAGAAGCCTCAACTGGATCGGTCATGGCGTACGGAGCATGGGATCTGCATCATTTATGCAAGCCCCAACTCTGTATTCTCCCGCCATCGATCTTCTTGTTCATGACTGTGATGGTCGATGAACTGCCATGGAAGAAGAGGAAGACCTGCACCGATGCGAGAACCCGGTAGAACAGATTCTGGGGCGGCCTTCAGACGATGATAGGGAAATCCTTTGTAGACGGAGTTTCCCTCATATGTAATCATAAAAAATGAAGAAAAATCCCTTGTAGACAGGATTTCCCTCATATGTAATCATGACTTTAATCTTTAATAAAATCGTCTTGCTTCTTCATATGATCGTCTTTGCCATACGTTGCTGTGAAGTCTGAATATGTGTTGCTTCGACACGTCTGATTCTTTACGCCGACTCTGTTTAGAAAGAGTGCTAGGTCCTGTCCTTTATGCATAGCGAATAGTCCATAAAACGTTGTTTGAGCATTTTGAACATTTAGAACTGTCCTGCTGCTAAGACTGAGGAACCGCGTAGAGTTTTTACTTCTGATGAACAGAATTTTTGTTCAGACTTCGTCTTCAAGAATGACTTCTCGAAAATCCCTTGAAACATGGTCGAGAAATGGTTGTCAAACTGAGTTGCCATCTTGATAGATGAGATATTCAGACTGGAGTCTGGATGAACCTCCGATTGACCCAAGAAGAGTAATTTCTCAATGTTTGAACTCTGTATGCTTCGGGTACTTGGGATATTTTGAGGTCAAGAAGGAGTATCTTCTGAGTGAACTCCTGTAATCGACCGCCTTGAGAACTGTTCGGATATGCGGAAAGTCAGAGATCCGTAGTGTAGATGAGCTGAAAATCATGAGTTCGTAGTCTATTGAGCGTAGAAAGCCACCGAGCGTGAAATCGTAGATTCGTAGCTGCTGAGCGTGAAGTCGTAGGTTTGTAGCCTCTCGAGCGTAAAAGCTACCGAGCACAAAGGCATCCGGGCATAAAATCATAGATTGATAGCTTGCGAGCGTAAAACCATAGATCTGTAGCTGTCGAGCGTAGAAAGCTCCTTAGCGTAGAACTGTAGATTTGTAGCCTGTGAAAAAGAAATCTTCCGAGCGTAAGGTTGCAGATCTGTTGCCTCCGAGCGTAAACTAAACGCCATCGAGCGTGAGATCATTGATTTGGTATCTGCTGAGCGTAAAGTCGTAGGTTTGTGGCCTCTTAGCATAAAAGCTATCGAGCACAAAGGCATCCGGGCGTAAAACCATAGACTTATAGCTTGCGAGCGTAAAACCGTAGATCTGTTGCTGTCGAGCGTAGAAAGCTCCTTAGCATAGGAACCGCTGACCTGCTTTTGCACGAAAAACTCTTCGAATTTGCTGACTGTCCGTCTTTCGAGAGTAGTGGGCTGACGTAGTACCCAATCATAACCAAATATTAATTGTGAGATTTGGTTGGGGTTCCGAGGAGCCCGTCCGAGGATTCGAGGAGTCGACCTGAACTCTATATATATCCCCAGCTTTTGAGAGAAATTTTTTTTATCCGTCTTTTACGAAAGAGAGCCTTCGACTGTTTGAGTTTTTCCCCTCGTTCTTTCTCCGAGCACTCCGAGTTTTCAGAAATGGCGCCGAAACAAACCCCCTCCACTAAGGGAAAGAGTATAGGCTCTTCTTATCGTTCTTCTACCCCAGTGAGAGAGTCTTCGGTCGGGCAAGGTGAACTTTCTTCTGAGCGAAGCATCCTGCCGACGAGTAGCGCACCCGGCCTTAGAGGTATAGCCTTTGGGATGACAAAGAACGACGAAAAATCATTCGCACACGTTGAACGTGACCGCGCTAGGTCGTCTTCTGTGCTGATAGCCTCTTTGAGGAAGATGACGCACGAAAACATTTTCATCTTTTACGCCCACATTTCTAATGTGCCAGCGTAAAACTCCATATTTTCGCAGTTTTGAGCGTAAAAGCTCTGACTGCCGAAAACTTGGTGTATACTATAAAATTTTAGTTTTACGCTTTGTGGATGGGACCTCCGGCGTAACAACTAGATTTTTGGCAGTCTGGCGTAAAGCACGGACTGTATACCGCCAATTACGCTTCTGGATGTGACTTCCGGCGTAAAATGACCAAATTTTGTACAGTCTTGGCGTAAAGCACAGACTGTCGTTTCTTGGTCTTTATGTTGCAAGATTTGTAATGACGTATTTTCCTTGCACTTTTGCAGTTAACTTGCATGAGTCTCCACTGGCCAAGGTGATGGGTTCCGCTTTCGGGATACTGCACTCAAACTATCTGGAGGATCTGTCCCACGTGACATTTCCTATCTCCGGACCCCAGTATCCTGAAGGAAGGGAGATCTTGATATCGGCTCAGGGCGAGCGGACATTGCTGAACATGATTAACGGAGAGCCCCTGTTGTACATAGACGGGGACCAGTACATCAAGCCGGCTTTTCTCTTTGGGGACATGATTGACAAACAGTCCCAGATGAAGCCCAAGAGAGAACCCTGGGTTTTCCCCGTCGAGAGTGTGGTCTTGTATCTGCCCACGATGCCGAAAGATTATCCCATCTCGGCTTTCTCCCATGCGACACATTCCAGGAGGATGTCGTGGACGTTGACTCCCGATCTTCACGGCAAGCCGGGGAAGATCTTTCATTTGAAAGGAGCTGACCAGGGGTCGTTTGTCAGCCGTCCTTCCGGCGTTGTGACGTTGTTCAGGGGACTGTGCCCGGGCAGCATCCCGAGTGAAGACAGTTCAGTGATCCAGCCGGTCCAATTGTCGACTTTCTGCAACGACTTCATGGTGCGAGGGGGGGGGTATACCCCGAGGAGAATCCTCGGTGCAATGGGTGGATCACCCCAACAAACTTCCGATGGGCTTGCCTAGTTGACTGGGCCTTAAAGCATTTTCGGAGAGAGCTGGAGGTTATTGGACTGTATGCTGCTGTGAGTGCGACGAGTGTTGGGTTGCCTCCCAACCCTAACCTGTTTCTAGCATTGATGGAGCGATACATTTTGCTCACCGGGACCTTCGCCACTCCACTGGGGGAGTTGGGGTTGGCCCTCCATGAAATGGCAGTAATCTCGAGACTGCCGATGGGGGATACCCCGTATGAAGAGTATGTTCCCACCAACCGGGAGTTGGAGGACTCGGACCCTCGGGTTTGGGTACGATCAGCTGCACGTGGGCAATGCCGTCACCAGCTTCAGGTCGAGGGGCAGACTCATTGATGGAGCCAGAGGATGGCGGTATTTTATCATGGGTTACACGGGAGCAATCTTTATCGTGCCGGTCGTCACACTCTCCACGGAGCTGCGCATCCTCCATTCGTATGCCCAGTTCTACGTGGCGATCAACACATTCCATCGCGATTTTGACATGCGTGGAAGCTTTAGGGTGCCTTCTCCCAAGCCTGGGGGAAGAGTCGAAGTCCCATCGGTTTCATCTGACGAGGGTGTGGAGTCCGTCACTCCGGATGAGCCTCTGGTGTCGGTGCCAAGGTGTGAAGTGCCTCCGCCTGCGGGGGATTTGGCAGTCTCTGGTAAGCGAAGGGCCCCTTCTTCGAAGCAGACTTTCCCTCGCAAGAGGAAGAAGAAGACGGTTAATCATTCTCTCCGGATTCCTGGCATTGAGGCTCCTAGAGAGGAACCTGCTGTCTCTCCTGTTGGGGATGTCTCTTTAATTGGAGGTTCCCCGCCTTTCAGAGGGGGACCCTCAGTTTCGGCTGGCGGTGCCAGAGAACTCCTGCTTGAGGCTGCCGTTGCTGCCACTGCCTCCGGTAGTGGAATGAAATCGCCTGCGTGGCCGAGGCAAATGGGAGAATCTTTTCCTAGACCAGCAACGGATGAAACTCCTGCCGCGTCCGTGAGCATGACTAGCGAGATTCCAGCTGACGAACCTCGACTGCGTCTTGGTGAAGGCTTGGTAGAGCACCTGGCGATGTCGGTTGACCCACCTCCTTCTCCAGGTATGACAGTTCGTATTGCGTCATTAAGGCGTGATTTAGCTACATCGGCTGCAGATGCGACATATATACCTTTGGCTACGGGTAAATGTCATCTTTGTGTCTCCTCTTAGAAAGATTAACATCATATTGATATCAACTTTCTTGTCCTCTTCTCAGGGGATGGCGTCCACGGAGAGTATAGCGTTGAAGCGCCTTCTGGCTCTGCTCGGGCTCCTGGCGATGATACGGAGGCGCCCGACTTCGAGGAGGAAATACCTTCAGGGGCCAGCTCGCCCGGAGTGGTTTCGTCATCTCAAGAGGAGGACGAACCCGTTACCGTGACCTCGCCTCTTGTGAGTATGCCGATGACTTCGACCGTCGTTGTCGCACCTTCTTCGGTCGCACCACCCGTCGAGGCGGCGGCTGTGGCCACCTCGTCTGCAATCATTCCTGGAGGGAAATTCGCCAATATCGCGGCCACTCCTGGCGTTCAGTCAGATCTGGTTGCGCTGACCGAGCTGTATACCAGCCTCTTTTACACCAGTTTGAAAACGCTGATATCAATGGTGTTGGCGAAGAATCTAGACTTCGAGCGTCTGAAGAAGGCTTCTCAGTTTTCGATTGGGACGGTCAGGGAGTTCGGCGATTCTGGGGTAGCTGACGCCCTGGAGGCAATGGTTAATGGGTTGGAGCAACCTATTAACGAATACTTGCAGCTGACTCGGGACAGTTTTGAAGCTGAGGTCCAGGCCAGATACGACTTCATGACTGCACGGCTTACCAAATAGCTGGAGAGCCTAGATAACTCCATCAAAGAACATAAGCTGGAGATGGATGAAAGAAAAGCTGTCGTGGAGGAGGCTCTTGCTCTTCATATGAAGTGCCAATCCGAGCATGAAGGGAACGTAGCGAGGGCCCGCAAGTTGAAGGAAAAACTCGCTCTGGCAGAGGAGTGGGCTTCTCAGTCGTTGGCAGGTCTAGATGTAGCGACTGGTCGACTGAGCACAGCACGACAGAATCTGGAGCGTGCAGAAGCTGCCCGAGCTGGCTCTCTTCGGGCAAGGGCCGAACTGTCCTTTATGAACAATCCTGAGGCACGGCTGGAGCAGGCCTGCGCTGATGCCTTGGTTTTCAGGGATGAGAGGGTAGATGCACTGGCACAGTTGATTCGCGATCTGACCGCTCCCCCACAATGATGTACCCTTTCTTCTTTTTGCTTTCCCAATGTAATTCTGCTCTTTTTGGGAATAAATAAAGCGAATCTTTTCTGACTTTGTGGACCCATCATTTCGGAATGTAAATGACAGGTTTGGGCGAGAGTGATATCAGAGGTAGTAGGGACGTGATAGACTCTCGATAAACTTTTAGCAGGACATATCTATTCAGAGGTCATACGGACATGATAGAATATGACCCGACTAGTTTCGTTTTGGAAGTAGTTTTGTCAGAATTGAGATTCTCGCTATATTCCACTTGAGCAGAGGAGGTTAAGGATAGTACCTTTTCAGGAATTTACCGTTGATAGGAGCCATTAACAGGTCTCCATTAGGCTGGGCTAACCTGTAAGCGCCGTTTGAGAACGTTGTCTCGATCACATAAGGGCCTTCCCACTTGGGCTGGAATTTGCCTTTACTCCTGTGAGTAAGAATCATCGGCCTTCTTACGGCTAAAACTAGCTCGCCGACTTTGAACACTCTTTTCTTTACTTTATGATTGAAAGCTCTGAAAATGCGTGCTTGGTAGAGCGCGATGCGCTGTTGAGCTTGGAGGCGTTTCTCGTCTAATCCTTCTAGCTCTTGAAGCCTTAATAGGTCATTCTTTTCTTGAGTCAGCTTATTAGTCACGACTATCCTGAGTGACGGGATCTGGATTTCAATGGGGAAAACTGCTTCGCTCCCGTAGACCAGTGAAAATGGGGTACAACCTGTTGGTGTTCGTACCGTTGTACGGTATGCCCAGAGACATTCGCCCAGCTTCTCATCCCAATCTCTTTTGTTTGAAGAGACGAACTTCTTCAAGAGTTTGATAATGGTTTTGTTGAAAGCTTCCGCCAAACCATTAGTAGCTGGATAATATGCCGTAGAGTCAATATTATGTATCCAATTTTTATCGCAAAATCGATGAAACGCTTGGCTGATGAACTGAGGCCCATTGTCATGGATTATCCTTCGGGGAATCCCAAAGCAATAAATGACGTGATGCTTGATGAAGCTGATTACATTAGACACCTTTACCTCAGCAAGAGGGATCACCTCTGCCCATTTGGAGAAGTAATCCGTGATGGCCAGTATGAACCGGTGACCTCTGGAAGAAGACGGGTGAATAGGACCAATGATATCCATACCCCATGCTTCGAAAGGCCAGGATGCAATCGTAAGATGTAGATATTCAGACGGTTGATGTATGAAGTCTGCATGAACCTGACAGGCTCTGCATTGTCTTGCATAGTTGATCGCATCTGTGATCATAGTGGGCCAATAATAGCTCATTCTCCTGATACGATCCTGTAGCTTAGGACCGGGCTAGTGCGCTCCGCATACGCCGTCGTGAGCTTCCCGGATAATCTGCCGTGCTTCGTCGTTAGAGAGACATCTCAATAGCAGTCCGTCGTAGGTCCGGCGATATAGGCATTGTGAAGATGCATCGAAGTAGAAGCGTAATGATCGTCTTTTGACGGATACTGCTTCTTTGGGGTCCTTCGACAAGATTCCGTATGCTACGAAATCTATAAAGGGACTTCTCCAGTCTCTTCTAGGGGGATCTGTGTTCACAGCGTAGCGAATCCTGCCTTCTTACAGGAGTGGCTAAATCCGCAGCTAGACTGGCTAGGGCATCAGCTTCCAGATTCTGAGATCGAGGTACATGCTCTAGGAAGAACCCTTTGAATGTCATGGCTATCTCGACCGTTGCTTGGTGATAGGGGATGAGGTCTAGATTCCGGACTTCATATATTCCTCTGACTTGATTGACGACAAGCAGAGAATCACCGAAAGCTTTCAGGGAGACGACCCCCAGCTCTTTGGCGACTTGGAGCCCGATTAGCAGAGCGTTGTACTCTGCCACATTGTTGGAGCATGGCTCGCTAAGAGAATATGCTCGGTAGATGACGAGTTTATCAGAGTGACCAGGACTATTCCTACCCCTGAAACCATGTTTCCCTTGGGACCAGTCCTGGAGGCGCCGTCGAAGAACAGTTGCCATGCGTCACTTTCCATTGCGGAATTACATTCTGCAACTTCGTCGGGAATGTCCTCGTATAATTTGGAGGCCTCCGGGATCGGATGAGCAGCTAGGAAGTCAGCCAGCGCTTGGCCTTTGATGGACTTCTGCGGGACGTATACCATGTCATATGGTGTTAACAGCATCACCCAAGTCGCGAGTCGGGAATTAAGAGCACTTGGCTTGCTCATCAGTACTCGAAGATGGTTGATCCTGGAGATGATATGAATAGTCTGGACGGTGCCATAGTGCCACGTCTTCTGGATAGCGAACATCAGAGCCAAGCATTCCTTCTCCACTGGGTTGTACCGGTGTTCGGCTCCGACCATCATCCTGCTGAGGTAGTAGATAGCCTGTTCATGACCCATATCGTTCTTCTGTGCGAGAAGAGCTCCTAGCGAATGATCCATTGCTCGAACGTACAACAAGAATGGTCTTCCCATGACGGGAGGCACTAGAACTGGCGGACTGGTGAGGTAGCGTTTGATATCCCCGAATGCTTGCTGACAGGATTCGTCCCATACGAAGGATACACCTTTCTTCATAAGATGCGAAAAGGGCTGACATCTCCCCGAGAGGTTGGATATAAACCTCCGGATATAAGCCAGACGGCCTTAAAATCCCCGGAGTTCCCTCGAACAGAGCCATAGTCTGAGGTTTGTACCTCGAAGGGAAAGGGACCTCTTCCCAGATAGCTGGATAAGGCTGGTTGATTCCCAGTTTCTTGAGCTGATCTTTGTGCTTCAAGGCATCGAACTGGGCTTTCAACTCTCGTACTGCCTGCATCGGATTTTCAGTTGGAAGCGAGACTACGGTGTAGCACGGAGTTGGTTGTATCGTGACTCCAACGGGAGGTAATATATTCTCCGAGTGAGAAAGCGGAGGAACTGCTGACTCTTGATCTAGAGCGGGCTCTTGGCTCGGGTTGGATGGTGGTAAGTCCACCCCCACACGTATCTGAGTTGGCAGGACCGATGCTTGAGCCATGGCAGTTGCGTGCTGAGTTAGCATCATCTGGTGCATGTTCTCCATTATGGATTGCATTTGTTTCAAAGATGTCTCCAGTACAGTGATGCATTGTTCCGCGTTTCCTGATGGCGAAGCTTTCTCGCGTTCATCTTCAACGGCGTAAACTCCCATTTCCCTGGGCGTCATCGAAGGATTAGTATAGGTCGCTGCAGAAGTCGACTCTATACTCTCAGCATCTGATCCGGGAGATTGGCGACCCCCAGCGTCGGAATCAGACGAGTACGAAGCTGGTTGCTGTGACCTTGCATGGGTGTTTTGGAACACCCCAGCTTCAGTGTTCCTGAGGAGGTCTTCGAATCTCCTTCGGCTCGGAGGCCTAGAGGGATGACGTCTTGAGCTCGACCCTCCTCTAGGTATGTGTGAAGCCATGTTCACAGATGCATGCGCGGGCTCTTCTTCCTGGAAAGACAGAGAGTAGCTCAATCGGTCGAAAACCGACCATTTTGCTTTAGAACAGCAGCAGTCAATCACAATTTTATGACTATTACAACATTGCTCGCCAGGGGACGTAATAGACATGTTGGAAGGTCCCCTCTCCTTACGCTTCTGGATTAGATATTTGCGCAAGTCAGGAGTAGAAGAAGAAGAAGACGACGGCTTGTTCCTTCTGTTCCTATCAGTGGGCATACGAAGATTGGGCACCATGGTTTTCCCTGTGCCACCTGTGTACAATAGGTTGGCCATCTGGGTGGCGGATAATCCCCGGGGAGGGTGTCTTTCCGCAACCTGAGCTTGCTTTACGTCATGAGATTTCGCCTGGCATAATTTGGAGATTTGCTCAGACTGGTATAAAGCTGAAGAGGTCCTCAGTCGGCCGTCGGCTTCCCGCGTAATTCGGAGGGTAGGCAGATTGCTCCCTCGCTGGCGTAAAGGTCGAGAAGTTGAGTACTCCGCCGCTTGCTTTCCCTTGCAGAAATCACAGCGCTCATCTGGTTCCCCGTGGAGGTCAGATGTTGTCTTGCGCATGGAGCGTGATTTGTACTTTCGTTTTGGCGTTGAGGCATCATCAGAAGTTTGGTCTGTACCGCGCGTAGCGGGAGACTGGTTTCTACGCGTAGAGCGCAGTGGATACTTCTGGGTTAGCGCTGAGGCTTTGTCCGAAGTTTTGTCTGTACCGCGCGCAGCGGGAGACTGGTTTCTACGCGTAGAGCGCAGTGGATACTTCTGGGTTAGCGCTGAGGCTTTGCCCGAAGTTTCGTCTGTACCGCGCGTAGCGGGAGACTGAATTTTACGTGCAGGGCACGGAGGGAGCAATGCTACAACCTCATTGGTCGGAGAGGTCGAAGAGATCGGAGAGTCCACAGGAATGGTAGAGGATGTCCTGGGCTTCCAGACCTTGTGCAGCTTCCTGTTGTCTTGGACGGAGAGAGGGTGAGAGCTACCCCCGGTTCGAAGCATGTCTTCGTAGACAGACTGGTCGAATTGGACGACCAGTGTCTTCTTCACGGTTCCTATAGATACCGCATCGTGTTGAGCAATTACTTCCTCATCAAAAGAGAAAGACGTCCCCAGCAGAGTCGCCATCTTGTTTGTGGTATTAAACGAAAGAATGAAAATGTATTCAGGATGGGGTTTATACGAAACCCGCCTTCTTTGGTTTACAAACAAACTTGTACAATTTGATCCTATACGAGGATATGGGAGTACAATTTATTTAATCTGGGTAAATATTGCTATAGGTGTCTGATCTGCAGTCGATCACTTTAGCCCTTGGACCACACGATATTGAAGAAGTGCCGTAGAAGACAGGAAGCAGCTTCGAAGGTTGCAGAAGAGGGTGGATGCACGATGCCAAAGTCGTCGATCCCTACTCTTTGCCTGAGCTCCGGATTCCTCTCTCTCTCTTGATCTCTGGTTCGATCTTTCTTGGAAGTTCGACCTTCGATCTCCTCGACCTTGGATCTGATATTGGTTTTCCTGACCAATTTTCGACCTCTCAATTTGTCGACCTTGGATCTGATATTGGTATTCTTGACCAATTTTCCGACCTTGTCCTCTGTTGATAGAGGTCTCTATTTATAGAGTTTTGGTGACCGTGACCACTCCGTCGGTGTAGAAACCGAGTAGTGGAAAGTACAGCACCCTTTTACACAACGGTTAAAATAACCAATGCCTGCGTATAGATGATCCTTTGAATGAGCGTGTGACGCGGGTCCAACTAAGGGACAAAACGCGTATAATCGCTACGAAGATCACGGCGTAGAAGCCACGTAGGTAGGTATCCCTTGTATAGAAGAGATGGGCATAGAAGCCAATGTCTATCACCATGGCATAGAAGCCAAGTAGGCATAGAAGTCGAGATAGGCGTAGAAGCCGAGCGGTCATAGAGGCCGAGTGGGTGTTGAAGCCGAATGGGCGTTGAAGCCGAATGGGCATAGAAGCCGAGCGGTCATAGAGGCCGAGTGAGCACAGGAGCTGGATGGGCGTAGAAGTCGCTGCGTACCGTGCCAGAGTGCTGATGTGGACGTCTTAGCCGGAATTACGGCTTTTAAAAATATAATCAAATCTCTTGCATTAAATACCGAGATTTGCCACCATCCTGTGCATTAAATGTGGAGGCATGTTTTTGAAGGTCTGCAACCCCTTCTGCGCATCAGTCGCAGAGACGTGCCTTGAGAAACTGTCACCGCTCTGTGCATTAGACGTAGAGACGTGCCTCGAGCAACTGTCATCGCTCCGTGCATTGGACGCAGAGACGTGCCTCGAGCCCCGTACGGAGTGCAGCTTTTGATGTGGCAGACGGTTTGTCTACTGCAGAGCGTAAACAGCTCATGTCTGCCTGTGTAAAACAAGGCAGCGTATCCCTTCGTGCTCGTAAAAGCAGTTTACGCAAAGGAGATGACGGTAAATGACAGTCTGGGTCGCAGTACTGTGCCATCATTATAGCCGTCGTCTGGGTAGTCGAGCCGTATCCCTTTGTCAGAAGTCCAGACGTCAGGTTCATTGCAGGATCTGACAGGTTCATTGCAGGGTCTGACAGGTTCACTTCGGAGAATACGAAGCGTCTCTTGTACACCTCAATGCTGCGTTTGAAAGAGGATGAGTTTTACGCCCTGGAGGCAATGCAGCACCCTGTTTACGCTGAAGCAATTTGGACGTACTGCCTTACGCGGATGGCCTTTTTGAGCTTTATATTTCACGCTGTATTTTTAGCGAAAACAGCTCTGTTGCACGCTTGATGGCTCTGAAGGCCTCTGCTTACGCTGCTCTGCACCAATATGCTGCGTATAGCCATCCGGCGTACTTTTAATGCTTCTACAGCAGATGCGGGCGAGCGAGGGTCCAGGCGCTGGCGGAGCGGGCGATCGAGGGTGGCGCGGGCGGGTTGTAGCTGGCGGATTGGAGTGGGCGGGCGCGGTCGTTCGCGGGAGGCGCTGGTGCGTGCGGCGCTTTCGTGGGCGAGGGAAGACGCGGACGGCGCGGGTGGCACTGGCCTGAGCGCGGGCGGCTACGGTCGACGCCGTCGAGGGTGGTAGTAGACGTGCGGGCGGGTACGTGGGGGGGCTTGTGGGCTCGCGCTCGGGGGGAGGGGGGTAGGGGCATGCGGCGTGGGTATGTTGGTGGTCGCCGGTGCGGGGAGGGTGGTTACCGGGGTAAGGGGAGTCACTGGGGTTGGGTGAGGGGTGGGGGAGGATAGTTTAGGAATAAACTAAAATTTGGGTATCAAGATGAAAATATTAGTTGAGATATGTTATAAAGTTAGGACCTATAAAAGTTGAGGGGGTCAAGTTGAATATTTTGAATAGTTATGGTATTAAATTGTAATTAAGCCTATTTACTATAGAAATAGATCCCAACATTCTCAAATTTTAGTATGTTATAGGTTTTCGTTCTAGCTTTCTGAAAAACGAAACGGATAGTGATTTGGAATTCTGGATCTCTCGAAATCTTCAAATCTTTGAGATGCATATGTGATTCGGACAACTGATACTAAAATTAATCTACAAAATTAATTAGTTTGAATTTTGCTAATCAAATTATAGATTCAGAAAGGTTACCTCAAGACAATTGCAACAAAAAAATTGAAAGCGATTCAGACATCGGAGATAGGAGATATGGTCCCGCAAAGTCGCGATAGGTGCTAAAAATGAGACTATTTTTGGGATGAATTTTGGGACTATTTTGGATGGGAAAGATAGGGGATTCTTGGTTGTTAGAGAGGAAAATTGGAGAGGAATGGGTGATTAGGTTTATATATAGCAAAACCAGTTTCTATTAAAATAACAAGTGAAGAATTTTTTAAGTTTGTAGACGGTCATAGTAGACTATTCGGATGCAATAATGACTTAAGCAACTCAATAAGTGAAAAAATTTTACTTATGAATTTGGAGCCACTTATAAGTGAAAACCACATATAAGTGCGAAAAACGAATGCACTTATTGGGACCAAATTCACTTATAAGTGAGGCTCCACATAGTAAAATTCACTTATAAGTGGAATAAGAACACCCCCTTAAACTAAATATTCAATACTTAATTTCTTAGAATATCATCATAATCCAAATATATGAATCAAATATCATTTTTTCAAAAAAAAAATAGATTTTTACGAACTAAAGACTTAATTTTTCAAATAACTAAGCCTTTAGTCCACTAACTTAGGTTGTTGACTTAAATTTTTCAAAAATTGAATTTTTAGGAACTAAAGGCTTATTTTTTTGTGGATTTTTAGACTTGTAACAAAAATTGGGCTTATTGTTAGTGGACTATAGGTTTATAAGTTATTTGAAAAGTTAAGCCTTTAGTTCCTAAAAAAATTCAAGTTTTGAAAAATGATATTTGATTCGCACATTTGAATTAGGATGTCATTCTAAGAAATTAAGTGTTTTATGTTTAATTTAACTTATTATTAAATAAATCATTTTTTACCTGGTACTAAGAAATTAAGCCTAAGAAGACTAAAGGCTTAGTGGTCTAGTGGACTAATAATACTTAGTGTTGAATGTTTTAAAAAATTAACCCTAAATCTAAGTTAGTAGGCTAAGGTGGACGAAAGACTGCAACCCAAATTCTTCACCTGGGTTGCAGCCCACCTTAGCCCACTAATAGCTTCGCCCTTGAGTGTTCCTTATGTGTGCTTGTTTGTATAATTTTTCTCTTTGGGGTGCGTGTGTGTATGTGTGTGTTGAAAGCTTGTACAAATTATTTGAACTAGTAATCCAATTAAATTTTGATTCGCGTGTTCTAATGAGCTATTTCTTTCATAACCACTTTGCCTCAAAAAACTAGGAAAATTTCCATTGTTGTATTCTAATGAGCTATTCTTACCACATTCTAAATCGCAGATGTGAAACCTCCTATGAACGAGAAAGCTCCTTGGTTCACCCCGTAACATATCCCCTAAGGAGATGGAGAAGAAGAGAAGAGAAGAATAACTTGGAGATCAAGTTATTCAACGTATATGAAAGGGTTCCTGGCTTGTCTTGTTCGGTAATTGACGCGTTCGTGTAGATACCGCTAGAGATCGAACAAGTGTGTGATTAAGAACTAGACAAAGATATACAGATAAACCCTAATCTAAAAATAGTTTAGATTAACTAGATTACTTATATAGGCATGTTTGTAATCTGATTTTTACTTGTGTATGACATGCTTTGAGTTATCGAATGATATTGCATAGGTTCATAAGATGAATCGAAGTGATAAGGATTCATGTCGAGTTGATGGTTGATCACGACTCATGAGATGAGCATGATGATCTAGACTCGTTGATAGATTATATGTATCATGAACCTAGATCGATCCTAAGATCGTTTAAGAAAATAATGCATGACCATGTAAGTGAGGGGCTCGAATATGACATATATATGCATCGAATGCGTGTTATATACATGAAGATGTTTTTGTTTGGTGACCTAGCTTAATGTTCCAAAAAATATTTAAATATCATTTCTGCCATTGATACATGTCATTTCCTAACACTTCCATCATTGGCGGAGATAGACACCTAGAAGTATGTCATACCTAACCCCCCATGTGGTGTGAAGATATTTAGCGATATCAACTCGATAATATATCCATGTACAACACCATGCAATTCGATATTGTTGTTAGACTATGTCTCGACTAAACATACTAGATGGAATGATAGTCAAGTCATACTTTGTCATAGTAACTTTGTCTAGATCTCATTTATTCAACACTCATATGTAAACCCCCTCAATTATTTTTATAGATAGACTGGTTTTGGTTAGAAATTTTGGTCTAGCATCAAGTGTTTGAGGTTTAAAATTTATGTTGCCATGTCTGATTCTTTATTTTAACCCTTGGTGCACCCTACCGTTGTTGCAATATTCGGAGCCCAATAATAGCCCATAATTTCCAACAAATTATTGCACTCTTGACTTGACAAGCCAACCTAGGCGCTGGACTTTTTCGTCACTCAAAATCACAATCACTTGTGCTCTAATTTAATTGCACAACTTTCCGGTCCAGAAATCCATTCTTTAGTCCTGTGTCGCGTACCTCTGTCTTTGCCATCCATTTTGGGACACAAACTCAACCCGTTTAGCCGACCCAATTAAAGGGTCAAAGACTGACACCTAGCCTATACCTTTCATGACCTTTGTGTCACTCCAAATTGAGATCCCATGTGCCCCCATTTAATTTAAGAGCACACGATATTTTATTTTAATTAAATTGGGGATACCAACTTTGACTAATCCCAACTTAACCCAATACCCCATTCATTAAGCCCATATAAAACACACAACACTCCCTCACCCTATATAACATCAAACACCACTTCCCACACCAAATCCCCATCATTTTACATACATGTGCAATTACCCAAAAGTTAAGGGTCTTATTTGCAAATGTGGTATTAGGTGTCATCACCTTATTGGTCCAAGCCAATGAAGAAACCCTCTCCCTCAACTATTGACCGGTCATATCATCCATCACTCCCCCTTTGGATACAAAATTCCTTCATGTAGAATCTGAGCCATCCATTCAAAATTGGAACTCATCCTCACCACACACACACACCACATACTCTCCTATTTAAACTCTCCACCACTTCCCTTTTCCTCATGCCAGCCCTAATCCCAAGAGCATAGAAAACCCCCCAATCTCTCTCTCCTTCCTCTTCCTACATCACTATCCGACCACTCCCTTCTTCTTCTTCTTCTTCTTCTTCTTCTTCTTCTTCTTCTTCTTAACCCGAACCGACTGCCACCTCTATTACTCCGGCCTCCATTGGACCGACCTCCGACCCTTCACCTCCATGCCGCCACGCCCTCGGCCGAGATCCATCCTGCTGCCCCTACCGTTACCTCCACGATCCCGCTGCCATCACCATGACCACTGCTACCACCGCGGCTCCACCGATCCATCCCGCTGTTGCATCCACCGCAGCACCTCGACCACCCTTCCAGCCGAGCTCCCTCCACTCCGGCGAGGATCTCCAGCACCCCCACGAACCGGTCACCTCCACCTCGGCCAGCCGAGCTCCACCGGGTCGTCTCCTCCACACCACTGCCGCCTCCCTCCACTCCGGACATCACTGTACCTCCTCCCTTCCGTTGTTATCACCACCACCTTTAGCAGCCACCGCCACCTTCACCCCCTGTTCGCCTTGCACCACCACTACCGACATCTCCACCACCTTCAGACGACCCCCCCCGCTGCTTCCAGCAGCCTGCACCGCCGTGTCGAGCACCACTGCCACTACACGCCACCGAGGTAGCCTCTCCCCCACCCCCTAGTTTATTGTTGTATTAATGTTTTTGTTACATAAACTTAGTTAGGGTTTATGTATATGCATTGAGTTTAGGGTTGAGAATGATATGTATTGAGAGTAGGGTTTAGAAAGCTTGATATGAGATTTTAGGGTTTATTACATTTCATTATATGCATTTGATGGTTGTGAATGATATATATGATATCTAGGGTTTTATGTTATGCTTAGTGATGGGTATCGAGGAGCAGGTTTAATTGTTGGAAAAATGGTAGAGTGATATCAAACCATTGGTTATTATTGAAAGATGATATTAATAATGAAGTTTTTGGAGGTGTAGCTGTGTATATGTGAAAATGATGTTCAAATAATTAAAGGACGGTTTCATATAATTGAGGATTTGTCTGATGATATTATACAGATGATTAATCGGATGAGATGTAACATACCTATAGTCAACCATAGCCAACCCTCTAGTTTAGTGTTACGCCCCAATCTCCCGCAAGCCCGATCGTCCCCGCTGAACGTGAATCACCACGTTGCAGCTCTCCCGCGGGACAATCGTTCTCATCGGGACGTGATGCCGTGCAAGCCTAAAGTGCGCTTGCACAAGGCCAAAGCTTTGATACAAGGGCAAGTAAGCTATTCGATACTGAAGCAGCGGCACATAACATTGCAGAAAAGTAAAGAACATAATGGCATAATCGAAATTGTTACAAGCGGCGCATGGCCGAGGTTACAGATCGCTCAAGCACTCTTCTCTCGATTACAATAACACCGTTCCATACATTATGTCCCTCTATACAAAAGCAGCACAGCTCGATGTGGCTCAAGGCATCGACTCCAGATTTCCGGTTCCTTGGGATGAGGTACGGCTTATCGCTTCCTCGGACGAACGAGCACCTGAGAACAAGCAAACTGTTGGTGGGTCAGCACTTTATGCAAGTACTGGTGAGATAAAACAACTGAACAGAAGCTACACCCCCTGAAACCCACACTAAATAATCATGTGGCAAAACATTGCATTCCTAGTGGTCTTGCTAGTTTTACCTAAGTTCATTTCATGCAGTTCAGAACTATAGTCAGATTACATCTTTGAAAACATAACTTTGAAACAGTTTTGCATATTCAAACTTATAAGCATATGAATCGGGACAGTGCTCTATCGTGCAGTGTGTAGCATGTATTGTGCAACACAAAAACTAACTCTTGGGGCAAAGCTTATCTAGCAGACTGAACATATCGAATCGAGGCAAACATATCATGTATTCATTAGCACATAAGCAGACACATCTATATGATTTCGGTCCCCGAGAAACTCAGGATCGGTAGCGGTAATCCAGCTAACCAATGACTCACATTCTGATTCTATTAGCAGCTGTGACCGAGGTTCAGCTCTGCACTAATAGTCATTGTCTGACCGATGCAATGCATGAAGCTCTATCAGATAAACTCTACGATGCAGACAAAATGAATGAGCAGGCTTATGCATAAACTTATATTTCTTACCCCATAGCCGAACGGTTATCCCTGCAGCAGACACACAAGTTAGCCATAATTTGCATATTCATAACTTATGTATCAATCACTTGGTGTCATCAATCGATAGGTATGCAAGAAGGTAAACCTAGCATGCGCCCTATCTATATGACGGTCCATGGGTTGCCCCATGATTAGCAGCTGTTGCCCAAGGTTCAGCTCTTCACTAGCACGCGCGGGTGTCGGCAGCTGTGACCCAAGGTTCAGCTCTTCACCAACACACCCGAGTGCAAGCAGCTGTGACATTATGGGTTCTGCACAACACTAATAGACATATCGCTCCACTAGACCCTTGCGAGCCATACACCTCAGGGCGATCCAAAAATCTCTTCCAGACCGAGCGATTTCCAGTGCCCCAGGAATCGTTCGAGAGACAAGACCTTGTGCACAAGTTGTCCGAGACCAATGCAATGACATAAACACATAGTGCAAGCAAAACAATTATCAAGCAAAACATATGCGGTCTTAGCGAAACATATCTTATCACATGAAGCATATCTTACTCAGACGAAGCACACATTTCACTTATCTAATAGCACACCCCACTAGACCCCTTTCGAGCCGTATCCTCAGGGCGTACTATTAGTCACTGCACTCACACATTCACTTAGCAATTCGATATAGCAGACAGACAAACGAAACATATAAAGGCAAGCACGATTGATTCATATCTTAGTATGCAAAAACTATCTCTTTCTTAGCATATTCAAAGGGACATATTCGAATTATTCATTTACTTATCTTTCTTAGCATAGCAAAGGTTCGTTCAATAGCTGTGTCGGTGTTTCTAAGCATGCAACATTTCTTATTCTCTTTAGCATAGCAATGGTTCTATCTTATTATGACAAGCATTTCATATTCTCTTTGTTAGGCAACATATTCGTTTTAATGACAAGCTATGTGAGTTCTCTTATTAGCATACTGAGTCGGTTCTATCAATCTCTTATGAAAAAATTCTTCTTAAGCAAACAAGCATTCAAAAACTCAGATTCATTATTAAGTCGTGCAAGAATCAGAGAATGCAGTTCTGCCCACTCACTTTGATCAATCGGTCAGGAACTCTCCGAGAAGACTTCCGTTCGAGCAAACAAGGCGATATCACTTGTACATAGCGTCGACGCAGAGCGGGGCGCTACATACTTACCCACCAACAAAGAGTTTCGTCCTCGAAACTCAAGGAGAAACTCACGAAAACATAGAGCAGCGATAGTCCTCATCCCTCACCTTCCTTAATCAAAAATTCAGCAAATCCAGAAATCACAAATCACATCTCAAGCAATAAAAATAAATCCAGAAAACTTTTTGTGCACATCTTTGAGAATATTTACGAACTTATTGTATGGAACGTTCATTGCATCGCAATCACAACTCAGAGTCGGAAGCAACGGAATGGGCAAAGAATCGAGTCGCTCTGATACCATTATATCACGCCCCAATCTCCCGCAAGCCCGATCGTCCCCGCTGAACGTGAATCACCACGTTGCAGCTCTCCCGCGGGACAATCGTTCTCATCGGGACGTGATGCCGTGCAAGCCTAAAGTGCGCTTGCACAAGGCCAAACTTTGATATAAGGGCAAGTAAGCTATTCGATACTAAAGCAGCGACACATAACATTGCAGAAAAGTAAAGAACACAATGGCATAAGAAAATAGGCTCTTTTATTGATAATCGAAATTGTTACAAGCGGCGCATGGCCGAGGTTACAGATCGCTCAAGCACTCTTCTCTCGATTACAATAACACCGTTCCATACATTATGTCCCTCTATACAAAAGCAGCACAGCTCGATGCGGCTCAAGGCATCGACTCCAGATTTCCGGTTCCTTGGGATGAGGTACGGCTTATCGCTTCCTCGGACGAACGAGCACCTGAGAACAAGCAAACTGTTGGTGGGTTAGCACTTTATGCAAGTACTGGTGAGATAAAACAACTGAACAGAAGCTATACCCCCTGAAACCCACACTAAGTAATCATGTGGCAAAATATTGCATTACTAGTGGTCTTGCTAGTTTTACCTAAGTTTATTTCATGCAGTTCAGAACTATAGTCAGATTACATCTTTGAAAATATAACTTCGAAACAGTTTTGCATATTCAAACTTATAAGCATACGAATCGGGACAGTGCTCGGAGCTACGGTTTTATTTTGGACAGCCCTTGCGTCGAACATTGTCTTCAAACTGTGTCTCACTTAGGTGGTTATGCTAGATTACACCGGCGTTGCACTTGCTTTATTCTGTTATACTATGGCATGCTGTATTTTTGTACGTTGTTACGTCCTTCTGAGGACCTGGTTCCCTTCCAAGCTTAGGCGAGGAGGATTACCCGGAGGAGTATGGACCGGGTGCATATCCAACAGCAGGACCTGTTGTAGAGGACGAGATCATCCCCGAGGACTTCGTCTGATCTCTGGTAGTGACTTTACCCTGGGACTGTATTACTATCTAGCTCTCAGATACCATTCCTAATTATCGTACTATTTTCCTTCATTTCAGTATTTGTACTAGCGGGAATTCACTTCGAATATTTGGATGAGGGAAGGAGTCCTTTGTCAAATATTGAAAGTGAGTTGTCGGTACCTACCATTTTCGAGGATGGAGGAGATAGCGACTGAAGGACGTGCATTCCAATTGGAAGAAAGATTACAAGATGACCAAGGATTGTAAAGTATGCTCACAAGGGCAAACCTTTGCTCTTGACAGGATTTGGCGCTTGGCAACACTTGGCGCATGGCAGTGCATTGGAAGTCTTGGCGCATAGAAGAGCTGGGCACATAGTATCTCAATGCGCATTATGGTCTCTGCGCATGCAGGACGCGCATGAAGGCTTATGCGCATGGATTGGCGCATGATGGCTTGTGCGCATAGATTGACGCATGGTGGCTTATGCGCATGGATTAGTGTATGGTGGCTTATGCGCATGGATTGGTGTATGGTGGCCTATGCACATGATGGTCACTGCACTATACAGGACTTGACGCATGGCTGAAATTGGAACTTAGAAGTAGAACTAATCTGAACCAATATAGCAAGGTATAACTAAACTTGGTTCCTTTGATTACTCAACTTGGTTGCTATGATTGCACAGGTTAAGTCCTATGGCGTGGTTGCTGACCAGTGGATAGAAACTGGTACATCTAGCCATATGTACTTTAGGAAGAGCTGTTGATCAAGATCGAACCTTTCAATGGTGAAGGTCTTGATGGAAAGCAAGGATCAAGCAGAGGATCTGGGGATTGGGATAATGGTTCTGAACATCAAGAATTTACAGTCAAAGGAGTGCGTGTAGCAATATACCAGTGATTACTAAGGATCTGATCTCAGAAAGTCTGTTGCAGATTTGAGGGTGAACATCCATGTTTACCAGATGGTGATATCCTGGTTGGAGACATACATTGAAACAAGTTGTTCAGTTTCAAATGGATGTTCGAGCTTTTGCTTGTGACTGAAGTCTCATTGTAAGAGTTGTGGGACCCCAGACTAGGACATGTACTTCGTACTGCCAGATGTCTATTCTAGGGTTTATCTCCAAATATGGGGGTAAGGAGGTGGAGAAGTGTAAGGTCTTTGCGCAGACAAAGATCACAAAAAAATTGTTCAAACGGGTAAACCGAAGTACAGATCTTCTGGAGTTGGTTCACTCAGATATTTGTGGCTTCAAGCAGTTCTCCACAAAGGCCAAAAGAAAGTACTTCATTACTTTCATCGACCACTACTCGAAGTACGCGCTCGTCTATCTGCTCTACTTAAAAGATGAAGCATTCAAGAAGTTCAGGATTGAGGCTGAACTTTAAATGGGGCAACAACTCAATAGACTCAGAAGTGATCTAGGCGAAAAGTTTAGGTCTATTGAATTCGCATCGTTCTGCAAAGAAAATAGAATTGTCAATGAGATAACTGCTTCATATTATTCTCAATCAAATGTAGTAGCTGAAAGAAAGAACAGGACATTGACAGAGATGATTAACTCAATACTGTTGACTACGGGTCTTCCAAACTACTTACGGGGAGAAGCTGTGCTAACGGCTACGTTCATTCTAAACAGAGTGCCATACGCAACTTTCGATGTCATTCCTCAGGAACTCTAGTTCAGGGTCAGACCCAACTTGAACGTCATCCGAGTATGGGGGTGTCAGGAAGGAAGAACAAGACGTTGACAGAGATGATAAACTCAATACTATTGACTACGGATCTTCCAAACTACTTCTGGAAAGAATTTGTGTTGACGGCTACATTCATTCTGAATAGAGTGACATATGCAACTTCTGATATCACTCATCAGGAACTTTTGTTCAGAGTCAGACCCAACTTGAACGTCATTCGAGTGTGGGGGTATCTGACGTCTGTGAAGCTTCCGGAATTAAAGATTCAGAAGCTGGAATCGAGGACTACGAAGACAATTTTTCAGGGTGATGCTGAGAAGAGTAATGCTCGAAGATTCTTTGATATCAAATTAAATCATATCATTGAATCTCGTGATGTAGAACTCCTCGAAAATAAATTTGTAAGGCACAAGAACATTATTATCGTGGATATTTTAAAAAATAGTGTGGGTGCACATGAGGCTGAAGCTTCCAACGAAGATGTAGTCCAAGAAGAAGTTGACTCCCAATGACAACGATCGAACCAGAACTCGCAGAGCTGGTATCTAAGCGAGTGAGAAGAGTGAAGGACTTCGAAGAAGATTTTTTCACCTATCATGTGGAAGCAGATCCGCTTACATATGATAAGGCAATGAAGACCAGAGATGTTGTATTCTGGAGAGAAGCTATAAATAATAAGTGTGACTCAATAACCTCCAACCCCACTTGGGTGTTGGTCAATCTGCCTGAAGGAGCTAAACCAATCAGATGTTTATCAGATCTTTAAGTCGATAGAGATGAAAGCAGACAGAACAATTGAATTCAAGACAAGGTTATCTTCCTAGGGGTTTTCTCAAAAATTAGAGGATTGAGTTCTTTGGCACCTCGATGAGGGTGTCATAAATCAGGATAATGATTGTCGTAGCTGCTATTCACATGATGATTATTTATCAGATGATGGAAAGAAAGCCAGTCTTAGATGAAGACAGACATGAGAGATTCACGAACAACAGTCAGAACTATTGTCATTCAGGTTTGAAGACAGTCTGCGAGTTGATGATATCTCGATACGGCCTGAAGCAATTCCCAGGATGTGGCAGCAGGAGTTTGATAAGTCATCTAGTTAAAGTTATCGCAGGATCAACGAGATGGACAAGTGTGTGTACACGAAGTTCGCTGATAATGGAGGAGTCATCGTTTGTATCTATGTGGACCACTTGCTAGTCCCAGTTGTAGACACAGAAGTGTCACTAACAAAGATGTCATTTTTGTCAAACACAGGACATGGGATTGCGGATGTCATCCTGAGGATATAAGATAATCCGGATGCCAAGTGAGCTTGCTTAGTCACAAGCTCTCAGTATGAAATGTTGATCCCACGCTTTGGGTATCAGGGACGATACTCCTCAGGTGTGACATGAATATGAAGCCAAATCCAAGAAAAAATGTCAGACAGTTGGTGTAATCGAGCATCATCAGGTAAATGATTAAAGCTGCATGTACCACCAGGCCTGACATAGCTTTTGCTGTAGGGATGCTAAGTCAGTTCACAAGCAGTATATGTATTGAACGCTGAAAGCTGTGAAAAGAGTCTTCAGAATTCTCAGAAAAACTCAGTAGTATATCTTGTGCTACAACAGTTATCCAGATATGAAGGAAGACTTTGGTGATGCCAGTTGGCGTGTAGGAAAGAAGAGTGAAAGATCTACAGAAGGACGTGACTTCTCCAAGGGTGGTATTTCTATATCATGGACTATCAAGCTGCAATCTTTACTCTCAGTCTTTACTCTCAGAGTTCTGTGCACTATCAAACTGCAGCATATAAAACAGAATGAATCTAGAAGCTCTCAGATGATCTTTCTATGGTTAGTACATAGATTCGGGTGATACCGACATACTGTGAAAACCAGAAAGCAGCAGCAGTGGCATCTGTTTATCTCTTCAACGGTTTAAAGAAAACTATGTGGATAGAACACATGACACTGAATGCGTGCAGATTGTGTGGATCATTACAGTTCTTTAATGATCAAAGTCAGGTAAATCTGGCAGATCCATTTATGATAGACCTCAAGGGCCAGTATAGGACACTGAATGAGCGCAGCTAGCATAGATCATTACAGTATTTGATGATCGAAGCCAAGAGAGTCTGGCAGATTCGTTCATGTAAGGCCTCCAGCGCCATCTGATCCTAAGAACTATAAATAAGGGTAGTACTCCATGTTACAGTGGTGTGATACCACACGAGGGAGTGAACCTCGACTTTGGGTCATGTCACAGCGGCGTAACACCGCATATAGTCAAGCATACAACATATATGGGCTTGGAGGACTTTTGATATTGTGTCTTTGTAATCCTACCATTTAGTTTTATGTTATTAGTTCAAAGAGAAATCTACTAGGCATCTAGATATTGGTTCAAGGGAGGACCATTGACTGGGAGAATATCAAGAACAGTGGGTAGTCCTTTGAGACATTGAGGGGTTACGGACCCAGAACCACTGTTGTCTACTAATTATTATTTTTGTATAGAACAAGTCCTTTAGGAGGATGGCTTAGATACTTTAATGAGTTCTTAGGCATTTTGAATGTCTGGTGTTCTTAACATTAAGCACGGTAGCGCAGCACTACAAAGGAGCATAAGGTATCCAAGCTACAGTGGGTGACACCACCAAGAGGTTCCTCGGTAAGGGTAATGCCTCGGCTTCGCGAGCCATGTCACAGCGGCGTAGCACTGCACATAGGCAGGTAGCCTAATTCGGTAGAATAAAGAGTGTAGGCAGCACTACAAAGAGGCCGGTGTCCTCATGTTACAGTGGTGTGACACCACAAAGGTAAAAGATGTAAATACTCGGCTACGCGAGCCATGTCAGAGCGGCATAACACCGCAAGGAAGCGCATGCTTCATGCTAGGTAGTTTGGCACTACAAAGAGGCTGGAACCCCATGCTACAGTGGCATGACACCACGATGAGGTTTAGCCTTGGCTCTGGTCCATGTCATAGCGGAGTAGCACCGCAAGGAAGCTCGAGGCTTCATGCCAAGAACTCTTTAAAAAAACTTACCTAGAGTGCATGGAAAGAGATATAGGCCGTCTCTTGAGAAAAAATTTGTAGATGCCCAAAATACATACACCGAAACCAGGCATGCACATGGCCTTTAATGTGCAACCGGAAGCATAGTTGATGTCATTGTGTGAGTGAAAAAAATTGCAGCTATGGTGAAGAATTCAAGGATTAGTCCATCCTTGTATCATACTGTTATTCGACCAATTTGAAAAGATTCAAGTCAAAGCGACATCTATCCTAATGCATGATGGATGGTCACTGTGGAAAACTCTCAACCCATATATATTGAGATATGTGGGAGATTGTTGGTATTTTTGCCTTTGGACTAGTAAAGGTAGTCCCACATTGGCTATACTTAAGTGGGTATCTCAATATAATACTTTGTATGAGTTGAGGTGTGCACATGGGGTGTGGTGGGACACATGGGTGCCATGTGGGGGTATTTTTTTAGGAGAAAAAAGGATTAACTCCTTATGAAAGCATTTATGCTTTTTGTCATCTCTTGAAATTATTTTTATAGGAGCTAAGCCCCAAAGGGGCTTAGCGACTCGGACTCGGACTCGGAGTCGGGCTCAAGGGCGCAAAGTGGCGCTTTATTTGCGCACTTAGCACATCAGCATCGTCGCAAGGCGCTTGTGCGCTCATTTTATGCGCGAGTTTTATGCTCGGGTTGCATGCGCGTGTTGCATGAGCGGGCACTGGACGGGCGTTGAGCGGGTGCTGAACGGGCGCTGAGCGGGCTATGCATTGGGCTGCGATTGTGGGATATCACTTTTGTATATTGGCTTTTTAGTCCCACTTCGGAAAGAAGAGGAGGATGGGCTTCCATCATTCCCTACATAAAGAGCCACCTAGCCTCCTTTTAAGAGAGACCAACAAGTTGAGAAAGAGGAGTCCAAAGGAGTCCGTTCAAGTCACACAAAGAGGTGACTACGAGCGTTCCAGAAGTTCTCTTGTGAACTTGCTGGCTCCTAGGAGCAGATCGTCGATAGAGGACGAATCTTGCTTTGAGCAACGGTGGTCTTCACCGCCCCAACAAGAATAATTTTTTTATTCTGTTTTCTTCTCCTTTTTCTTCTTGGTTCGTTTTGTCTGATTGTAACTGTGTTTCGCAAGAAAGAACGAAGGTAGTTTTCATTTTATTGTAACTCTTTTTTGTCCGTCTGCAACTGCGATTGTAAGGAAGAACGAAAAGTTTGGTTAATTCTGATTCTTTTGTAATCTTGCGAGCAAGTTGTAATCAGAATCCTTATATAGTTCTTCGTGAAAATCGAGAATAAGTCATAGTAGAAACTTTTGTGTGAACCTCTGATTTCGACCATGCGTTCTTCTATTTTTGGTTAAGCCTCGGGACTAACAAAGTCGTCGTTCAAGTTATCAAGACATGCTCTAAGGTTATAATTTGAATTTTAAAGTGTTATTCAAGCTTAAATTCGACTAGGTTACAAGCAGCACGACTCAATTCGGAAATAAAGTCAATTGGGCGTCCATAGGTTAGTTTTATTTTGTATCAATTTGAAAATTCATAAGCCGATAGTAGAGTTTGTTGAGCAGTTCACGAAATCCATCCGAGCTTTCTATGCTCGCTCAAGCTAGGCTCCTCAGAACATCAACATTTTCATGTCTAAGCTTAGGTACATTACTAAGTCGGACATATGTTTTGTTTATTATATATTTAAAAAAAAATTATAAATTCTAATTTTGAAATTTTTACAATATAATGTTTATACTGTAGGTAAAATGTAATAGTGGTAAATTTCAAATTAATATTTTAAAATTATTTTCAGGTGGATTGCATTATATTGTGGACCCATATATGTATTGTTTTCATTTTAAGTAATATATTTTAAACCAATATTAGTTCAATTTAATTGTTTTAATTCCTAGTTTAAAAAAAAAAAAAATTAGCTTCCAGTCTAACCCAAAGTTTTAACTGAATTAAATTTTAAACTTGTAGATTTGGGTAGTTAAGATTACTTTGACCTTTTTTTTGCAATGTATTTTGGAGTATTAGGATGTGTAGGCTTTATTAATTAGGATGAATTAAATCTGTTCGTTATTTATCGAATATCAATTGTATTTGGTTTATATCTATATTTTAATTTTTATTTCCGAGTATCTTTTGGCGTAGGACTTGCATGTTGTTGACGAGTACATCATGGAGAGCAAGAAATTGGTTTATAAGTTGGAGCCGAAACGGATCCACATCTATGGCACTGGAGGACCGGACCCCCAATAATTTTTTTATTATTAGAAAATATGATTTATTGTATATATACAAGACTACATGAGGTTGCTTATGAAGAAAGTACCCTTCATCGTTTATAGAAAAATGCTAAGTTTACTACCGAATGTTTACAATCATCATACAATTCTCTTAAGTGGGCCACACATGATCTCACATATCATCCAATAAATAGCTGCCACGTGGCAGCCACGTGACAGAAAATTGGATCCCACAAACCCCCTCATCCAATGGACGACCGTCACGTGGACACCACGTGACGGTTGTAAAATGGATATAAGAATTTGATTGTAGGCGTAGCATTTCTGTTGTTTATAAGTATACTTTACTAGGGGTTGGACTAGATATAATATTTTATTATATAAAAATAGTATTATTTAATATAATATTATATCTTAAAAGTATAAAAATAAAAAATAAAAAAAAAAAAAGTTATCTTGAAGCTCTTTATGATTTTGTCTCTAGTGAATTGTAATGCTAAATCCGCCACAGGCTGGAGCTTGAAGGTTTACTTTATTTGTGTCATATCTCATTTTGAAGACTTCTTAGTCATATTCATCTCCATACTTTTCTGGGTACAAGACAAGATTACATACAGACATGAGAGGGATGGGAACAGCTTTCTCTATACCACTCTGATGTATAGTCTGACTAAGACTTGCATACAAGAACAAACATTAGAAAAATTTCTATCGTTATCTTCTTCTCACGTAGAATTTATATGGCCGGCTCTGAGTTTATGAAAGTTCCGAACGAACTTTTAAAATGAGATTTCATTATAATGTAAGAAAAATAAAACAAAAATATACCTCCAACAAGGAAATGAGATCCCATACATAATATAAAAAAAAGAAATAAAAATAAAATAATAAAAAATATATCTCCACCAAAATTTGAACTAAAAATCTCTTGTTTGTAAATCTAATGTAATAACAAGTACACTATAATTGTTTTGTGATAAGGAGGGTCCATAAATACTAGTTTTATTTTCGATACAAAATTATTTATATATTTAAACAAAAATAAAATTTTGGATCCTCCTGACCCATGGGGTCCTGAACGGTTGTCCTGACTGTCTCGGTCAGAACCGATTCTGAAAATTTAAGTGATTTCCATGGCCCCTTCCAATTAAATAAACGAAATGTTTCCACCAACTCCTCCTCCTCCGCCGCCGCCTCCACGACCGTTAATGTGGGGGCCACTAGCTACTTTCTCACATGTTGATCGAAGAAAAATAGCAACCTTCTTCTCCGTCGACCAAGAAAGACGAGGACTTGTTGTTTTCCGGCTACTGACATTGAGGAGCCCGCCTCTCCACATCATGCTTTTCCTCTAGCGACATGAGACGAGACCGTATGTTGTCTCCATTCATTTTACATTTTTTTCCTTGGAAACATATATAGTCATTTTCAATCACGAGCCACCACATTTAGCTGCAAATGATATGTTTGCCTTTGTTATGGATTTGCGTTATGTTTAATTTTTTTTCTATCTTAAAATCATCATGTAACCACCTGTGGTTGTTCATAAATACTTCACTATTTCCTGATTTGATTATCCTCATCACAACAAGGATACCTCCCTATGCTGATAGCATAAATTTGATTATTGTAATCTTAGTTGAGATACAATATTGCTTCTTACTAATTATAATTAGTGAGCAACTCATGTTAATGTTAAATATATAAAAAGTTAAGAGAGGTGTTTTGTTGTCTATTCTCATGATGTATGTTTGTGTTGATATAGGTGAGAAAATATGAACTTGCCAAGAAAGTCAAAATAAAACTTGGCAATCACCGATGACTGGAAGACTGCTATATCAACACCTCAGTTATCCCCTATATTTTGAAGCTACTTGATTTTTTTTTTTTCTTCCAGTCAATCCTTTCGTAGCTGTTGTTAGACAGTGAATTGGATTTTTCTCCTCTTGTTATAGTCTAAAAGCATGGAAAATCCTTGTATCCTCCTTCGATGGGTTTATTCTTGCAAAAACACAATAAGTGCAGACATATAAACACAGCGCAGAGAAAAATATACCACCATGAATGACACAGAAATTAAGGTCTTGGATCTTGAGACTAGGTACTTGGGAAGAAATAACATTAGAAATTAGATAAAACATAACCGTAAAAAAGTTTTATCAAAACTCGTCAAACTCAATGGAAGTTTACTTATTTAGCTTTGATGTTATTCAAAGAGTTGTAAAAATGTACATAAATTTCCCATCAAAACTTTATTATATTCGATTATTTACATATCTCATATACTTAGCAAAAGATTAACATAAGACATCCAAAAGTAAAATTACTACACACTCAAAGTCCGGAAAGAACACTGATCATAGACGGACGAGGCATGTACAAAGCCTCAAGAGGATGAGCTTTAGGCAAAGTAAGTCCCGAACCTTCAGTCATATCCACCTCTTCCTCCCCAATTCTCTTCCACTCGAAGCACTGTATCATAGTCCCCAACTCAAGTCCAACCACCCGATGGGCAAGCCCTTCGCCGGGGCACCTCCTTCTTCCCATCCCAAACGGCAGCAGCTTGTGCCCTTCCACCTGTGATTTCTCGAATCTTTCTGGCACAAACTTTTCGGACTCCTCCCATGTTTTCGGGTCCCTGTGGATGGCATAGGCATTGACTAGTAGAATCGTGCCGGGGGGAATGTTATACCCACCGACTACGCATTCTTCTTGTGATTCGTGCGGGACGAGTAGCGGTGCTACAGGATAGAGGCGGAGCGTCTCCGTGATGATGCATTGGAGGTAGGGAAGGTTGGAGAGGTCAGATTCTTGTACGAGACGTCCATTTCCGACAATCATGTCAATCTCATCTCTTGTTTTCTTCAGTTTGTCCGGATTGTTTAGTAGGAGCGACATCGCCCATACGATCGTATCCGATGAAGTGTCTGTTCCTGCACCCAACATGCTCTGCAAGACAAAATAAAATCCCATCAGTGTGAAGGTACTTATGGTAGATTTGACATATATTCATATTAAGATATTCTCAACATATGTAAATTTAGCACCAAACTCACAATGATTAGAGACTTGATGATTTGGTCGTTGTAGTACTCTGGATCCGACTTCTGCAACGAGAGCAGAACTCCAATCATGGACTTCTCCGTTGTGTCTTGGTTGTCGTTGTTGCTCTCACACCTTTGCTCATCAATCAATCCTTGCAAAAACTCGTCTCTATATTTGGCCAACGTCACCAACTTCTTCTTTATCCCTTGTGTATCCAACCAACCCAACAAGGGAACAAAATCCCCAATATTCGACGCCCCGGCCAAGGAGGACGCCTCCTCCACAGACTTCTGAAACCTCTCCGAGTTCTCACTGCGGTGGCTGTCTCCAGCAACCATCTTCATCATGTTGTTCAGCGCAAACTCGAACAGCCTCGACTTCAGCTCCACCTTCGTGTACCCTCCTCCGGTAGCAGTTGACGAATCCCGGAAGAGCCTCCGGACCATCGCAACGACCTCTCCGGAGCGTAACTGCGTGAAGTTGTTGAGGCGGTGTGCGGAGAGGACCTCTACTGTGGCAATGCGCCTCATGTTGCGCCAGTGGGGACCATAGCTGACGGCCCCGAGGGTGTTATAGTCGTAGGACAGGTGCTTGATGGAGGGAAATTGGGGGCGGTTGGCGAAGGCGACGTCGTTCTTTGTGAAGCATTCCTCTGCGAGGGGCGCAGAGGAAACGACGAGGACGGAACGGGAGCCGAAGCGGAGGAAGAGGATGGGGCCACGGCGTGCGGAGAGAGCGGCGAGTGCGCGGTGGAGGGGCTTCTTGAAGTGGTGGAGGTGGCCAATGATGGGGAGGGAAGGAGGGCTCGGCGGGAGATTCTTGGTTTTATGGGAAAAAAAGAGCAGCTTTGTTAGGATTAGGAAGGAGAGGGAGAGGGCAATTAATGTGTAGATCGACTCCATTGTGGATTTAGTAGCAGTGGCAGTAGCTTTTGGTGTTGGTTGTGTAAAGCAATAAGAGGAAGCTCTCTCTATATATAGATAGGGAGAGAGAGGGACATAATTTGAACATGTGAGCCTGAAGTTATAATAAGCTTTGTGGGTGGGGTGTTGCAGGTACAAGACTATGAAATTATGTTTCAAAGTTTTGGACTTTCATGAACATGATGTGTTTGCTTACGTTCATAATAGAAGAGATGTTGCTACACGTAACGTACATATCAATTTGGAATTCGCCACATCGTCTGATCTGTACGCTAAGCAGCTAAGCTTTTGGTTGAGATTGAGGGATGTTAACATTTAAAATTTCTAGTAGTTTGGATCAAGTTTCTGAAGTAACAATCCGCATGATGCACCCTCTTAGGCTACGAGGAAATTGACTAGTAATGGGAATATCCTTTCTTTATGGAAAAAAAAAATTGGTGATAGTGTTATGAAAATTATATATGGATGTCCAAATAAAGAACTTGTAACTCTTGACTTTTTGGTTACTCTCTTAAATAGAGAACTTGTAACTCTTGGCTTTTGGGTTGCTCTCTTAAGTCTATAAATAGAGAGCTTGTAATGTATTTTTATAGAGACAATTGAAGAAATGAAATAGTTCTTCACTCCCTCCCTCTCTATTATTCACTAAGTACTCACTTTATTTTGTGTAAGTTTTAACATGTTATCAACACGATACAACCATTAGTCGTTTCGGGAGACCCATCGATGTCAAGGTAGAACTCAAACATCTTACATTTTATACGTTTTTAATCTTTGTGAAGCTTCTCACTATAGATTTATATATAATATTGCACCATTTGTAGTTTGTTTATGAAGATGTATATAATATATATTTTCTTGTTATATATATATATATATATATATCGGAAAAAAGGGATATGAGTCATAGGCTCATATTCCTACATGAGCTAATGCACATGTGGACCAATAGGAATGTAGTGTACTAGTGCACATGGGTGCACATGTGATGTAGGAATCCATTCTTATTGGTCTACATATGCATTACTCATATAGGAATATGAGCATATGGCTCATATCCCGTTTACCCATATATATATATATATATATATATATATATATATATATATATATATATATATATATAATATTTTTCTTGTTATCGAGGAATTATTGTGTTGTATTTTGACGATATTGATTTATTTGATAATTTTTAATGATGAACCTGAAGTTTCATGAAAAAAATTTGAAAAAAAATGTTCGACTAGAAGCCTAGATTGAATATAAGGCTTGAAGCCAAAATAGAATATGTTAGGCTTGAAGTCTAATTGATAAAACTCAAACTTGTAGATTTGAGTATGTGTATTATATTCTAAAGTAAGACTTGTTTTGTATTCAGACCTATGGAAAAATATTACCAAGCTTGAGTTCGTTGCTCTTAATATTTTCGGAAGAAATTATTTGACTTGGGTTCTTGATGCTGAGATACATTTGAGAGAAAAGAACCTTGGATATGCCATCAAAGAGAAAAATGAGGCAAGCGAAAAAGACAAAGTAAATGCAATAATTTTCATTCGACATAACCTCCATGAAGGGCTAAAATATGAATATCTTGGAGTGAAAGACCTAGCTGTTTTATGAAAAAACTTGGAGGAACGCTATGATCATCAAAGAGTGTAATACTCTCAAAGGCTCACTATGATTGAAGGTACCTAAGGTTGCAAGTTTTAAAATAGTGAACAAATATAACTCCGCAATGTTCAAAATTGTGTCTCAAATGAGATTGTGCGAAGAAAATATTACTGAAGATGATATGTTGGAAAAGATATTCACTACTTTTCATACCACAAACATGCTCCTGCAACAGCAGTACCGTAAAAAAGGTTTTAAAAAATATTCTCATTTGATGTCATGCCTACTTGTTGCTGAACAAAATAATGAGCTCTTGATGAAAAATCATAACCCTCACCCTATTGGATCACGGCCATTCCCTGAAGTGAATTCAAGTAACTATAGACAAGGACGTGGTCGCTTGTCGTAGTCATGGTCGTGGTCATGGTCGTAGTTACAGTCGTGGTAAAACTCGAGACCAATGTAATCCTAATTATCACACCTTCAACAAGAAGGTTGGACCATACCACTTGAAGTGGAACAACAATGGCAAAAAAGAAGAAGAAATAAAATGGTGTGAAAATAGATTCTCCGAAGAATTATGATGAGACTTGTTATAGGTGTAAAAAAAGGACATTGGTCTCATACATGTCGTACACCAAAGCACTAAATTGATCTTTACCAAACATCTATCAAAGGTAAAGGATAAGGGAAAGAAATCAATTTTGCAGATTTCAGTAAAATTGTTGATGATGAAAAAATGATCCAATGGAATTTGCTCATTTGGATGTTGATAATTTCTTAACAGAGCCAAGTGAAAAAATTAATGGGATTAATTTTTGGGGTGATGATGCTAATGATAGCAATGGAAAGAAAAAAATTTATTGAGTTGGGGTTGAGATTATTTGAACTGTATTTTTCTAAGTTTAATTTTAGTTCAATGCTTGTTTTGTCATGTTTCTAAGTCTTGCTTGTTATATGTTCGAATTAATAAACTAAGTTTATAATGTTTCTTAATTTATTTATTTTGTTTATAAAAATGTGATAAATGATAACGTCGTGAACAACTCCAACGGTAGAGATATATGTCAGGTTGACAGTGGAATAACACAAAATTCTTCGAGATCGAAAATACTCTTGAACTTAAAATTGGCAAAAGTAAATGTTAGTACTATTTATGGAACTGCAAAACAAATTAAGGGCTCTGGAAGAGCAAACATTATACTGCCGGGTAGAACAATTATTTTGGTAAAAGAGGCTTTGTATTCTAAATGTCAAAAAAAAATTGCTGAGTTTCAAAGACATAAGTCTTAATTGTTTTCTTATCAAGACTATGATTGAGGAAAATATGGAATATTTATATATTACATCCAATAATTCATGCCAGAAGCATGTGAAAGAAAAACTCTCAGTTTTCTCATCTGGATTGTATTATGTGAACATAAGTACCATAGAATCAAACAATACGATAAACCAAAAATTCAATGATCCAAAAAAAAAATTATGCTTTGGCATGATCGACTTGGCCACCCTGGATTGAGTATGATGCGTCGAATAGTTAGAAACTCACATGGACATCCTCTAAAGAACCAGAAGATTATTTTACCTCGTGATTGTGTGTGTTGCCTGCTCACAAGGGAAATTAATTGTGAGACCATCTCCAATGAAAGTTAATTTTGAGTCCCCTATATTTTTACAAAGAATATAAGGGAATATTTGTGGACCTATTGACCCACCTTGTGGACCATTTTGCTACTTCATGGTCTTGTTAAATACATAATCTAGATGGTCACATGTAAGTCTACGGCCAACATGAACGATTGCTTTTGCCAAACTTCTTGCTCAGATTATAAGATTAAGGGCTCAATTCCCTGATTATTCCATCAAGACTATTCGTCTTGATAATGCCAATGAATTTACATATAAAGCATTTAATGATTATTGTATGTCAATTGGCATTGATGCTGAACATTCAGTTGTACATGTGCATACTCGAAATGTGTCACGCCCCTGTCCCAAAATATCGAGGGACTAGTCACGTGGCAATGGCCAGCAGCACACTCCAATGGGCAAACCCAATTTAATGGACCCATTAGAGTGTACTTAAGCTGTAAAACAACAATAAATAGGTCTACGATACATGCTACATGAATAAATCTAATCTCATCCACAAAAGATAAACACAAATCAAATATCAGAATAATCAAGATTTAATATAAACCAACAAGTCTCAATAAAAGTCTCGGGGAACAACCCGATAATGAGTCTAATACAGAATTCCACGAAACAGGAAATAGAGGATCTAACAACAGAAATGGCTGAGTATATAAAGCAAATACTCAAGAGAAATCCTCGGACATCACCTCATCCTCTGATATGGGTACTGCTCCAGCTTCTACTCCTATCCTGTATACCTCAGGGTAAACCTCCTCTGTTAAACCTGGGGACATAATCCGGATACAGGTCCTCAGGGGACATAGCAAGGTACAAGAATAACTCAAGCCAAATAAATACAGTATATAAAAATAAATATCAACAGGGTAAACTATGTAACCAGCTATGTGATATGCAATTGAGAGCATCACTAGTACTCAGACTGAGACTACTACAAGCTCTATGTCGGGGAGCCGGTAGCAGTGATATCACGTAGTGGGCCAAGCTCTGGATCAGAGGCTAAAGCACCACAATAATAAATATATATATGTAATCAGCCTGTAGCATGTGTGTGTCTTCCCACCCAATGTAATCACACATCTCATGTCTACGACGTCTCATGTCCACAACACGTAAGATCATGACCTCTAGCTAGTATAGCAGGTCATAATAATATCTATGTATATGCAAGATCTATGTCACGAATCCTGTAAGCCTATACAGAATCACCATGAATGGCTCAAAAAAGATTCTGTCTCATAAATAGTGTCAAGTGTCCTATGGTATGACGTACTTGATAAAGCAAGCACGAAAACATATGATCGGGTTATCAACTCTCTAAGTGACGTTACATGACTCCGCGTACGGCGTCGACACCCTAATATTATTTGGACGTTAAGCAACATCTCACGGTCCTAGGTTGAATATATACATCTCAAGAGTATATATATATAGAAAGAACTCAAGAAAATAATATAACAGAAACTACTGCAAGTTGGGAAGGTACACTTGCCTGGGGTTTGAATTCCTTCAATTACTTCGGTAATAGTGAGATCTTCAGGTACGCCTTCGGATGCTGAAATAAACATTACCATCACTCTCAGAAGATATGAAATAGCTAGGATTGACTACCCATAAGTCCAATTTGGACACATGGGCAGAATTAATAGTTTATGGTCAAAAATGGTCCACATGTGGCCCATTTCGCACCGAAAAATGTGCCAGAGACAAAGTTCTTCAAATTCATCAAACTTAGTGTCTAAAAGTCTAGAACGATGTTATAAACCCAACGGAATGTCCAAAACTAGATTTTGATGAGCCGGTCATAAAATCGTCCGTCAAGTGAAGCCGTGGGGCCCACGATACGGAGTTTTGTCAACGTTCTCAGAATCGAACCAAACTTGGGCCACAGGACCAGCGTAACGCTACGAGTCCAATGGAATAACTTTTGTTTTAAAATGACAAGCACACACGAAGTTACAACGAGTATCAAAATATGCCCGATACGGGACAATTTTGACGGATACACGTTGATTCCGCTGTGCACGCACATCCAAATCAACTTTCGCAAAATTTCACACATTCATATTGAAGATATGCGTCTTTCGATGCAATCCGCACACGACAAAGTTGCCTTGTTTAGCAGAACGCATCCAATTTTGAGAAAATTCAAATTTTTAAAAACCAAGTTTTTGATCAACTTTACTCTCAAATAAAATACAACTTACTGCACAATAAAATAAACTAATTACAGGGTTTAAAAGTTGGTTATATTGTCTAATTTACTGTTTATGTGAATTTTGAAAACATTAAATAGGTTGGACGTAAACCGCCATAAACTTGGGAGTTCAGGACAGTTTCTGAAAAACAGAAATTGGGTTAATCTTCATGTTTTTGCGTCGCAGTTTGCGACCAACACAGGACACGATATCCTAATCTAATTGTATAGAGTTTGAGAGAGTCATGATGCGATCACAACGCAACAGGTTGATCGAAAATTGACACAACAAGGAGGGACAAAGACTCACCGGAACAAGGGGCCGGAATCGACTGTACTGCGTGTGCACGGTGGCGGCGACGGTGCACGTCGTCGTCGGCGGCTGGTTGCTGTGGTGGTCGTCAGCGTGTTTGTGGTTGCTCGATCGTAGACGGTAGTCGGTGACCGGAGTGATGGCTGTGGTCGTAGGTCGGAGAGGCTGTGATGGTGATGGTGGTGGTGGTGGAGAGGAGTTTAAATAGGAGGAGGGTGGCCGGCGGTTACGGGGAGGTGGAGATGAACGGCCGTAGGAAGGTAACGGCCAGCGGCTGAAATAAAATATATCCAACAAGTCTCAATAAAAAGTCTCGGGGAATAACCCGATAATGAGTTTAATACAGAATTCCACGAAACAGGAAATAGAGGATCAAACAAAAGAAATGACTGAGTATATAAAGCAAATACTCAGGAGAAATCCTCGGACATCACCTCGTCCTTTGATATGGGCACTGCTCCAGCTTCTGCTCCTGTCCCTTATACCTCGGGGTAAACCTCCTCTGTTAAACTTGGGGACATAATCCGGATCCAGGTCCTCAGGGGATATAACAACGTACAAGAATAACTCAAGCCAAATAAATACAATATATAAAAATAAATATCAACAAGGTAAACTATTTAACCAGCTATGTGATATGCAAGTGAGAGCATCACTAGTACTCAGGTTGAGACCACTACAAGCTCTGTGTCGGGGAGCCGGTAGCAGTGATATCACGTAGTGGGCCAAACTCTGGATCAGAGGCTAAAGCACCTCAATAATAAATAAATATATATATATATATATGTAATCAGTATATAGCATGTGTGTCTCTCCCCACCCAATGTAATCACACATCTCATGTTCACGACGTCGAATGTCCATAACACGCAAGATCATGACCTCTAGCTAGTACACTGGATCATAATAATATCTATGTAATATGCAAGATCTATGTCACGAATCCTATTAGCCTATACAGAATCACCATGAATGACTCAGAAAAGATTTTGTCTCATGAATAGTGTCAAGTGTCCTATGGTATGACGTACTTGATAAAGAAAGCACAAAAATATAGGATCAGATTATCAACTCTCTAAGTGACGTTACACGACTCCGCGTACGACGTCGACACCTGAATATTATTCGAACATTAAGCAACCTCTCACGGTCCTAAGTTGAATATGTACATCTCAAGAGTATATATATATAGAAAGAACTCAAGCAAATAATATAACAGAAACTACTGCAAGTTGGCAAGGTACACTTACCTGGGGTTTAAATTCCTTCAGTTACTTCGGTAACAGTAAGATCTTCAGGTACGTCTTTGGATGCTAAAATAAATATTACCATCACTCTCAGAAGATATGAAATAGCTATGATTGACTACCATAAGTCCAATTTAGACACAAGGACAAAATTGACAGTTTCTGGTCAAAAAGGGGTCTACATGTAGATAAAGTTCTCCAAATTTGTCAAACTTAGTGTCTAAAAGTCCAGAACAATAATACGAACCCAATGGAATGTCCACAACTAGATTCCGATGAACCGGTCATAAAATTGCCCGTCAAGTGAAGCCGTGGGGCCTACGATATGAGGTTTCGTTAACGTTTCCAGAATCAAACCAAACTTGGGTCATAGGACCAGCGTAACACTACGAGTCCATAGGCACAAGTTTCGTTACGAAACGACAAGCACATACAAAGTTACAACGAGTATCAGAACAGATCTGATACGAAATAATTTCGACGGATACACGTTGATTCCGATGTGCACACACATCCAAATCAACTTTCGCAAAATTTCACACATCTGTATTGACGATATGCGCCTTTCGATGTAATTCGCATACGTCAAAGTTGCCTCGTTTAGCGGAACGCACCCAGTTTCAAAAAAAATTAGGTTTTTAAAAACCAAATTTTTTGTCAATTTCACCGGCAAATAAAACACAACTTACTGTACAATAAAATAAACCAATTACAGGGTTTAAAACTTGGTTATATTGTCTAATTTACTGTTCAAGTGAATTTTGAAAATATTAAATAGGTTGGACATAAAACGGCCATGAACTTGAAAGTTCGGGACAGTTTCTAAAAACCATAAATTAGGTTAATCTTCCTGTTTTTGCATCGTAGTTTGCGACCAACACATGACACGATACCCCAATCTAATTATACAGGGTTCGAGAGGGTTATGCTGCGATCACAACACAACAGGCTGATAAAAAATTGACATAACGAGGAGGGAGAAAAACTTACCAAAATAAGGGTCAGAATTGACTGTACTGCGCATGCACAGTGGCGACGACGGTGCACGTCGACTGCTGGTTGCTGTGGTGGTCGTCGGCGTGTTTGCGACTGCTGTGGCTGCTCGGTTGTCGACGGCGGTCGGTGGCCAGAGTGATGGCTGTGGTCGTAGGTCAGAGAGGCTGTGATGGTGATGGTGGTGAAGGTGGAGAGGAGTTTAAATAGGAGGAGGGTTCCCGACATTTACGGGGAGGTAGAGATGAACGGCCGCAGGGAGGTAACGGCCGGCGGCTGAAATGGTCGGGGAGATTAAAACTACGGTTACTGTAGCTTAGTGGGTCGAGTCTAGATCCAAATCCATTAGGGGTTGGGTTGGGTTGGTTTAATTTGGTTTGGCTCGGTTCGGTTCAATCTGGTTTAGTCTGGTTTAATTAAAAATGATACTTTTAGCTATTTAAAAATAGTTTTTGAGCCCAATAAATTTCAAAAAAATTACACTATATCCAATTATTTATTTTACACTCAAAAATATAATTTTCATAATATTTTAATATTTAATTTAATTCACCAAAAATATTAATCCCTGAAGAACATTGATTTTAAATAATTAAAAATCACAAAAAAAAATCCCAAAAATTCATATTTTAATTTCTAAAAAAATCTGGATGTTTACAAAATGGACTTATAGAGTCTTTTATTAAAAGGTTGCAATTGATTGCTAGACCTTTACTTTTAAGATCAAATTTATCCACTTATGTTTGGGGAGATGCAATATTACATGCAGCTACATTGGTCCATATTCGACCAAGTTTATTTCATCATTATTCACCGTTGCAACTTGTTTCTGGCCAGCAGCCTGATATTTCTCACTTAAAAGTTTTTGGTTATGCAATTTATGTTCCCATTTCTCTACCCCAACAAACAAAGATGGGCCCACAAAGACGTCTTGAATTTATGTTTGTTTTGATTTTCCATCTATAATAAAATATATTGAGCCCCTGACGGATGATTTATTTAAGGTAAGATTTGATGATTGTCATTTTGATGTGACAGTTTTTTCGTCGTTAGGGAGAGAAAAATATCTCTTCGTATAGAATGGCATGAAATTATATAGAATGTACCATCTTTTATTGACCCACGCACAAATAGATGTGAGCAAGAAGTGAAAAGAATCATTCATTTGCAAAATATTGCAAATCTGTTGCCAGATGCATTCACTGATATTAAGAAAGTGACAAAATATCATTTACCGGCTATAAACATACCAGCACAGATTGATATCCTTGAAGGACAACATGATGGCACACAATAACCGTGCATAAAACGTGGATGCCCTGTTGGCACTAAAGATAAGAACCCTCAAAAGGAAAAAGGTACAAGTAATTACTTCTGAAGAGGAAATAGTTTCAAAACATGAAAGCGCTATAGAAAAATTGACTGATCAGTCTAAAGTAGCTCCTTAAGAGATATATGACGATGAAAAATTTTAGAAGAGATCTCTTTAAATTATATGTGTACAAGAGAAAGTTGGTATAGAAAGAAAATTACTATAGACAATATTTTTCCTTATGGTGTCGCATTGGATATTGTAAATGAGGATCCTGAAACAAAGTCTATTAAACAATGTCGACATAGAAATGATTGACCAAAATGGAAAAAGACGATACAAGCTGAATTAACATTCCTAAAAAATTGTAAAGTATTTGGACCAGTAGTCCAAACTCCTGAAGATATGAAACATATTGGATACAAATGGTTGTTTGTACGAAAATGCAACGAGAAAAATAAAATTATGAGATACAAGGCATGACTTGTTGCATAAGGTTTTTCATATAGACCTGAAATCAATTATGATGAAACATATTCCCCTGTGATCGACACAATCACATTATGATACTTGATCAGTTTAGCAGTCATAGAAAAACTTGACATGCAGCTTATAGATGTTGTTATCGCATATTTATATGGGTCATTGGATAATGACATTTATATAAAAATTCCAGAAAGATTCAAATTTCTAGAAGCATATAACCAAAGGTCTCGTGGGTTATACTCAATCAAATTACAATGATCCCTATACAGATTAAAACAATCTAGAAGAATATGGTATAACCGTCTTAGTGAATACCTTGTTAGAGAAGGATATATAAATAATCTAATTTTCCTATGTGTTTTTATCAAAAGATCTAAAAATAAATTCTCCATTATTGTAGTATATGTTGATGACTTAAATCTTGTAGGAACTCCCGAAGAGCTCACAAAAACCGCTAATTATCTGATGAAATAATTTGAGATAAAAAATCTTGGAAAGACAAAATTTTGTCTTGGCCTGCAGATCGAGCATTTATCAAATAGAATTTTTATCCATCAATCTACCTATGCAGAAAAGATTTTGAAAATATTTTATATAGATAAAGCTCATCCATTGAGTAGTCTCATGGTTGTTTGATCGTTAGATAAAAAGAAAGATCTGTTTCATCCTCGAACGGATAATAAAGAATTATTAGGTCCAGAAGTATCATATCTTAGTGTTATTGGAGCTTTGATATATCTTACAAATTGTACACCAGTAGAGTTAGCTGAAAAGAGAGAGAAACAAATAGATCAACAAGATATGAGAGTCTCAAATTTCAAAAGGATATAACATTGATCTGCATAGAAAATAAGGTTAAAGCTCAAATGCAACATGAGTCAACTCCCAGTGATATCAGTTAATAGTCATCCATATTCATGGTAAGCTATAAATTATTTGGTTTTCTTTTGTCTGATAGTGGTACTTAGCAGAAAAGATTCACCTTAACATTAAACAAACAAAAGATACCTGAACGGAATAATAAAATCTAGTTGATCTTATTTCGAGTGATTATCATAATTGATAGAGGTACAAATCAATTTAACTTCTTTTAACATGTTAAGCCTAGTACCATTGACAAAATTGACTGCATGTGTTGAAGAACTACTCAGAAATACCTTGTATTCTAATGTGAATATAGGTCTAATGCTTGTCCCCTGTGTTTCCACTTTGGTACTACCCAGTTCTTATACACTAAAGTAGGTGTCATGCCCATGTTGTCGTGACCTTACTGCGTCATATCTATGCACATAGCCGTTGGATATGATATTTAATATCTCTTGGAAACTGAAGTCTCTTAAGATAAAAAAAAAGTCCTAAACTCTCATAAGCTTCCTTCTTCGATAGATCAAAAGAAAAAAAAGGACTAGTATATTTATAGTAATGCTAGATAACCACTAAGCATTTGTGAGCTAATTGCTTTACTTATATCATATAAAAAGTATTACGAAGAATACAGGTAAGTCCTTTGTGATAGGATAAGATTAAAAGTAAATGTCCAAAAGCGAGGTCTTTCTTTCCATTATAAATGTTTATCCATTGGCGCAGAAGAAATTGCAGTTTCAGCTTGGGGATTGAAATGGTTGGATGACCAAAGTTAAGTTGACATACAATTGCAGAACTAAGCTCAAAATATTAAAAGAAATATTACCTTGGAGTTATTGTTTGGCTTGTTACCCTTTCAAACCACATATGCTCCTTAGCAATGGCCTCTTTTTCTCTTTCTAGTTTCTTAGTTTTAATTTTTGTAATTGGTATGTGTAAAATATCAATTTGCACATTGTATTTGAAACTGTATCTAAGAGTCAACAAACTTAAGCTTTTCTTGCATAGATTTTATATTCTTCTGGTTTAGTTTCTTAATGATAGAGGATATAATGGTGCGCAACTGCAGACTTATGGTCATGTGGGGTTATCCTATTCATATTGCTTTCTGGCTATTTCTAGTTTGATGATTATAATCTTATGAGACTATGAAATTTATTTATTTTTTTGCTTAGTTTAACATCAATCAGTTTTTCTTTTGTTGTAAATATTCTAAAATGTATAAGCTCCTAAACATCAGTTTTCTTATTTCAGCAAGTTCCTTTAAATAAGTAGTTGCATCAATTAACTAGATATAGTCCCCTTTCAAGCATATGTAGCACTAGAAAATTCATGAAAGAATGTTGTAGAACTTAAGTTCTATCAATATAACTAAAATAGACCCCTGTTTCATGTTTCAGTAACTTGGGAGGCTTCTCCAATATATGGAGTGTTCATGACAAGAATGTTTGACTGAAAAATACCAAAGTATTCTAGGCAAAGTTGGTATAAATATTTGTTGTTATATTATTAGTATGGTTAAAAGAATGTGCCTGGCAATTGAGACCATTAGTGATCTAGGAAGAGTGATAATAGTCATGGGTCATATATTGACTTCAGTCAGTAATTCTTATACAGTAGGCCAAGCCCAAAGATATTTTCTAGCAAATAAGGGTTTACTTTTACATGTTATGCATATCTGGGTTATGCCAAACCATATATGTATCGACCATATCAGATCGGTATTGAACGATACTTTTATATGTTATGCATATCTAGGTTATCTACGTTCGTATACAGTATGCCACCTTGGTAAAAAAATTGTCACCTTGGTAAAATTTGTTTCTCAGTGGTGTCTGGTTTTTTTCTTAATTGGCGTTGTGTCCCCTTGGTAAAATTTGTTCATTGTACTCTAATCTCCATTTTTTGTTTACTTATTCATATTATTTTTTTCTTATATTTTATCTTACAAATGATCTAAGCATTGTCTTAAGTAGACATGATTATAATTTTACTTGTTTCTGAGCCGGTGATTTTTTTTCTCACAGGTTCTGCAAGGAGTTCATCAACAGTATTTTGTACCAGAACATTATTTACCGAAGTCTATATTATTCCTTTTGAAGAGCTACAATTGGAGTTTTCTTCCGCAAATTCATTTTGAAGTCAGGTTTAACATATTATGAGTTCTTTTTCTCAATCAAACTACTTTTAGCACTTACTTTATGGAATATAGTGAATCTCAAAATTAAATTTGTGAACCATCGTTGAAGATGTTTCTATACAGTTCACTTTTAAGTTTGACTAGTATATTGAAATAAATATCTAGATTTGAAAGTGGTTTACAATAAAAAGCATTGTATTTATAGGTAATAAAAATAACTGAAACATAGAAAAAATGAGGTCCATTCGTGACTAGCTAGATCCGGTATAAGTGTGTTCCTTCAAGACATACAACCCCATGAGATCAAAATTGAACAGACCAAAAAAGATTTGCAAACAAGATATATCTTTGAAGATCCAGTATAAGTGTGTTCCTACAATACATGCAACCCCACAAGTTGCTCCAATATTCCCAAGCCTGGCAGTGGGAAGGGCACACAATGTGCTAACATTGTTGAGCACTTTGGGACTAGGTTCACTCATCTTAGTGTTGGCGATCTTCTGCATGCAGAAATCAAATCTGGTTCTCAAAATGGGTACACTTAACCTGTCTTATTTAATATTTTCTTTATTACCAGATCTATTGATTAATCTGTACAACATATTGGTTCCCAACCTAATTGATGCCAGCACTTGGTTGTTCTGCTTATAAGAATAGTATTTATAATTGATGCCAGAACATCCCAACCTAATCTAAGAGTAGTATTTATAAGCCAAGGTCCTGAATTCCTTTTTTATATTAATTTTTGCTTTGAATGTGAACACCACATTTTCAATTTTGATGAGACGCATTGATGCATTTCTTTCTTTCTTAAGAGTTCACTTTATGTAGCTTGAATGTATGTATTTAGCCTCTCTTTCCTATAACTTATTAATTCTAACTACTTGTATATCACTTTTCATGCATATTTGGAGAGACTAGTGCAAGCGAGTTTGTGTTGCTGGTGGTGATAAAACATTAGTGGAGTCCCCTGTTGAACCAAAATGGTCTCCGGAAGGTAATTTTGTCATTCTATTTCAATATTCAATCTTGGTTATATAAAATCTTTCACTGAACAATAAAATAATTAAACGTCTTTTAATAATTTTGATACCTATATGATGTTAAGTTTCATCGCAAGGATGAAACAACAACAACAAAAAACCCTTGAATGTCAAATTGTTATGATAAGTTTATTTAATTAGCAGTTCTCTTCTACTTTAGTACACAACATGATATATATATATATATATATATATATATATATATATATATATATATATATATATATATATATCCTAGCCATCTATTGATCTCCTGTTATTAGTCCATGATACATAATCAATAGCATACTGTGAGAATAGAAGTCACTTATATTTTGTTTTATTTGAGTTCTAAAATGTTCGAGTCCTAAAAAATTCCCCATAAAGATTATATGTTGATATATTTAGTTATCAGTTTTTCAAGCATAGGTTTTGCATTAAGCCGATATAAGATTTGCATCAAGCCGGTATAAGATTTATGTATGGAACCTCAAGCATAGGATTAGCATACGTTGATTTTCTTAAATTCATGTTTCAATTTTTAAAAATATTCTTTATCTTACAGTGCTATATGTACATTGTTTGCAGATGAGCATCATCATTGTACAGTAGACGGCCTCAAGTTTATATTGTTACGCATTCAGAAGAATTATGATGGTTAAGAGAAGCAGTTTAACTATCTCAAGGATGTTTATGATATTGTAAAAGAAATCATATATTTTGGTAATTTTGATATGTCGTTGGATACTTGTGGTGTATGAACATTTATGGTGTACGAACATATTTTTTGTTAATATACAAATTATGTATTATAGTTTCTTGATGTTTGCGATAATATATATTGATATTATGTGTATTTGGTAACTAGTAAATGAAAGCATATATAATATATCATTATAAATAGGTTCTTTTGACGGTTGTAGAACGTCGACAAAAATCTATTTTTTGACGTTTTTTGAACATCAATAAATAATTTCTTGACAGTTTTAAACATCAAGAAAGGTTTTTAATGACATTTTTTAAACATCAAAAAAATAGTTTTCTAGATAGATTTTTTGGTCAAGAAAGGACTTTCTTGACGGTTATTACCCGTCATCTAGGCCACATTCAATAAAAGTTTTCATTTACCTTGACGATTTTTGGTTGAGTTAAAACTGTCAAGAAAGGCTTGTTACTTGACGGTTTAAAACCGTCAAGAAAACAAAAACAGAAACCGTCATAAAAAGTAGCACCTTTTCTTGACTGTGGCCTAGATGACGGATCCAGGACCGTCAAGAAAACTCTTTCTTGATAGAGAAAATCGTCAAGAAAAGTTATTTTTCTTGTAGTGTGTGGACCGTAGTAGGTGGGACACATCGCCTCTAGCCAACCATCTAAAAAATATATCCAGTCAGGAAGGAGTGAGTACATCCCAATAGCAGTTCCAAGTTAATTGATAATGACTATAAACAGAATTAGAGAATGTAATACAAGATGAGAAGCAATAAAATAATATCATACTATGGAAGAAAATAGACAAATAATCTAGAGCAATATGGTATAAACTGATTATAATAAAATAGAATAAAGGCAATAAACTAGAATATAGAGAAGAACTGTAACTACACTAAGTGTTTAAAATACTAGTTAGATATGTGATCGGCTTGGATTATCAAGATCTAATAACACGATCAATAACACAATCATGTGATCAGTATGATTGGCTGTTGTATATAAAGAACACAATCATTTTAAGATTAGTTGTTGTCTATAAGGAACACAATCATTTAAGATTGGTTATTGTCAACGGAGTAATATAATCATACATGAGGTGTATGATTGGTTGTTGTCTATATGATGTAATACAATGCTTAAGATTTTGATCATATATCTATCTAGCACTTCCCCTGCCCCCAACCAATACTCATGGATCCGATCACGATACGTCACGAATATGAATATAATATGAGTGCACAAAGAACAAGAATATACACGAATGAACACGAGCACAAAGACTATCCGATGCACACAATAAAGTACATGTGAAGGAGTATCCAAAGTAAACGGTAATGGGATGACATCTCCTAACAAGATCCATATAGTACCAGTCCGTGTAACCACTGTGTCGAAATCAAGTAAACATTTCTAAATACTTATATTATAGTAATTATCAAGTAATGGAAACTATCAGAGAATGTACTCGCCTCTAGTCCCGAGTAAAGGATGTAAATCGGTATCCGAGCTGGTATTGCACACACCTATATATGAATAACATGTCAATTTAGTGTAATAAAGTAATAATTGTGATAAAATGCACTAAGGTATGATTTTTAGGCTATTTCTAGGTCATTCTAGCTAAAACTAGGTTAAACTATGTCAACCTTAGTCAAACTAGTCAAACTAAAGCCATACACAAGTTTTTAGGTCCACACTAAGATAATTAGTCCATATTGGTCAATAACTAGATAACACTAGTTTATATTAGCTCAAACACTAGATAATAGGATACTCTATGTATACATATACACATAGCCTATATATATATATATAACATTTAATATTGGTACCAATATGATATCTAAATACCTTAGCTACCATCTATCCTTGATCTAGTATTAATCCTAACTGATACTCTAGTTACTCATACTTAACATACACCAACAACACCCTTAAGTCCCCCCCCCCCCCTCCACACACACATATCAATAATATGAACACACTCTCCAAGACATATAACCCCTTCTTGTCCTGATACATAGCTGTGAATCCTATGATACCAACTACCCTTCACATGAAACCCAAACCAAGATACACCAATACCTCACACTTGTAGTCTTCTAACCTGACTCATATTGTTACCTATTGCCCATTGCTACTGTACCCATATATGACACTCCAACATGAACTGAAACTCATATTTTCCCCCAACATATGCTACTAACATCACTACCTGTTATTGCTGCATTGGTTCTCCAGCACACAGACACAGACACTTAACACTCACAACTGGATACACTGCTCACTCATGCCTACACATGTACTAAACCAATTGATACACCACAGACAATACTCTATTCATGTTACTGGGACACTCCTAGACACATTACACATAGGTATGGTCCTACCTCCCCCTTTACCGATGTTTAGTTTATAACTGATCCTTGCCACTGCCCCCCTCTAATCCATATTCACACTAACACCATCAACTCCTCACATTGTTCACTATCCCAATGACTCGAGCACACCCAGACACAATCTCTAACGTGGGTTGAACACCCACGCACATATCTATATGAACTAAACCTAACAGACCCTATATCTCACTTCATAAACTCCACACTCACATAGACCATTATACCATGTTATACTATTAATATAATAGCACATGTTTACTATATACTATAATTTTCTAATCAATAATGATACTCCTATAACTGATACATCATGGTTACAAGATACATACAAAATTATATACATTTATACTCCATTCCAGAGTTTAACTACTACTATACACCCAACTACCTATCACTGAATCTGAACCTAAACCCCTCAAATTATTGCTCGAGCACAGCTAAGTGCACTCTAAAACACAACAACCTTCCTCTCCCCTCACTGCCTAGAAATGCTCGAGCATCTCCTTTCCTCAAGTCAGTATCCCACACTCCTCCTACACTATCCATAATTAAGTACACACAACTCATTCTTCCTCACAGTCACACACACCACTGTTATAATTGATATCAGTCACTTTACATCTCTGAAACATACCCTCATCATTGCTGCATACTCAACCCACACACACCATAATCACCTCACTGTCACTCACAAAGTACATACATACACCCATATATATAACAATTATTAATAAAGAACACACACACACACACACACACACACACACATATATATATATATATATATATATATATATATATAAACTCCCTCAAAATAATTTTAGGTAGACAAGATATGGTAAGAATTTTGGTTTAGTTTCAGGTTGTCTAAGGATTAGAAATTAGGATTGTGTAGACAGGTTCTTTAATTTAAACCCTTGGTGCACCTTACCGTTGCTTCAATAATTGGAGCACAATAATAGCCTTTGCTTTCTAACAAATTCTGCACTCTTGATCTGACAAGCCAACCTAGGCACTGGATATTTCTGTCACTCACAAACACACCCCCTTGTGCTCTAATTTAATTACATAACTTCTCAGGCACAAAAATTAATTCTTCAATCCTATGTCTTGTACCTATGTCATTGCCATAGATTTGGGGACACAAACTCAATCCGTTTGGCCTAACCAATTAAAGGTTCCAAGACTGACACCAAGCCTACACCGTCCATGACCTTTATATCACTCCTAATTGAGACCCCATGTACTCCCATTTAATTTAAGAGCACATATGACACTTTATTTAATCAAATTGGGAAACCCAACTTAACCTAACCCTAACTTAACCCAACGCCCATTCTTGAGGCTCATACAAAACACCCAATACCCTCTCATCCTACAAAATACCAAACACAACTTTTTACATCAAATCCTCACCATTTTTCCTTCATGTGTAAATACCCAAATGTTAAGGGGCTTAAATACAAAAAGGGTGCTAGGTGTCACCCTTCCATTGGTCCAAAATAAATGAAGAAACCTCCCTCCATCCTCATAACTGGTCATCATTACCCTCTCTCTCCCCTTGCATTGTATTATTCTCTTATGAAGAATCCCAGCCCTTGATTCAAATTTTCCTCCATCACAACCACACACTCCCTCTATATTAACACACACACACAACCATTCCAATATGGCCGGCCCTAATCCCAAGACAACCTAGTTTCTCACCACCCTCTCTCTTCTTCCTTCCCTCTCATTTCAGCGGAACCCCGCTACTTCTTCTTCTCCATTATTCTTCTCCTTCTCTATTATTCTTCTTCTTCACCTTCACCTCTACTTCTACTTCTCCTTCTCCTTCTCTACCCCGGCAATGACTCCAACACCACTCCTGTAAACCCCCTCGACCAGATTCCAGTATTTTAGGAATATTTTTCAGCAATTTAAGATTTGTTATAATATTTTAATTTATTTTGCTTACATATCCTATTGACCTGTGCATTTGTCCATCACTGAATTATTTTGAGCTTTACCTTGACTGTTATCCCCGAACGAAGTTCACATACCTCTCCTAGACATGTCAGTCTACCATCCTGCACTTTGTGCAACTCCCAGATAGTTAGTTTTGAGCCTCGTATGAGACGCACAAATCTCGTTACAAACGCCCGTATTTAATTCCTATTTTAATTCCCAGATCTGTACCCATCCCTGTTCCAATAGAGATTTGAGGCCCAACATGCACCCGTTTTGCCCAGACAAAAATACGTTATTTTTCTACACTGAGTATACTACATTTAGTGTATTGACACCGCATTAAAATTATGGCCCTACCTGCCTCTAAATAATTAGAGAACACCGTGCGCAGTATTTATTAATTAATTAAATACGATGGCCCGTATCACCCCAAAACCAGGCCCAGTCCCTGCCCAGACTCACCCCCACCCCCAGGACCCTCACACAGCTTTTCCGTTCAATCTTGTGAATTTTAGTATTTTCAGGAATCGGGTGTTTTTTCCAGACAATTTTATAATTGCACAATTTCCCAAAATAGGATCTCTGCGCAATTTATAAAATTTTAGGGACCTTTCTGCAAATTACAGTGCGAGGTGTCACCCCCTCATTGGCCGGTGAACCTGCACCGTCCATTTGGAGACGGGACCCACCCGAAAATATCCCGAAAATATCCTGAAAATATCTACAAAATATCTTGTACAATATCTCTAGATATTTTACTTTTTAAATAATAAAATTTTCTATAAAAGAAAACAAAAGAAAAAGAAATAAAAATAAAAACCTAAACCTAACCCAGCCGCAGCCCCCCTCGTCGCCGGCTACCCCGCCCCCGCGCCGGAGTAGCCCCCCCCCGCGGCGAGCCCGAGGCGAGCCCCCCCCCACCCCACCGGCCTCGATCTTCTTCTTCACCCTTTCCACTTCCCCCTCCTTCCCCGACCCCGACCTCCGCCTCCCCCCCTACGGCAAGCCGACCCCCCCCCTCGCCGGAGAACTCCACCCCCCTTTCTTCTCTGGCCCGCCACCACCGCCCGCCACCATCTCCTTCTCCTCCTCTTCTCCTCCACTCCGGCTGCCACCACCACCCTCCATCACCAGCATCGACTCCTCCTCCTCCTCCTCCCTCTCTCTCGGCCTCGACCTCCCCCTCCTCCCCGAGCTCCACCTGACTCCCCAGCTCCTCCACCACCCTCCACCACCAGCACCAACACCAACCCATCTCCTCCGCGCCCGACCGGAGCCGATCCCCCTCCGCCTGAGCCGCTGTGCTCGATGCCACCCCCGCCTCTGCACCTCACGACCCGCCGACTCCACTCCCTGAGATCCGCCCGCCACCTCTACGAGCAGCCTCGCCCTCCCTACTCGACTCGACCTCGCCGGAGACGAGCAGCGGCCACCCCAGCTCGACACAGGAAGTCTCCCCTCTCCCAGACCTCGTCGACTCCCAGCCACCTCGCCGTGCCCTGTCCGGACGCCCCGCTGACCGCCAAGCTCCGCCTGAGCGCCTCCGACAAAGCCCCGACGAATCTCTACTGGACTCGGACCGGACACAGCAGCTGGACACGGCCCGGACACGGCGGAGATGAATCAAGACACAGCAGCGTCGTGTCGCCTCGGACACGAAGAAATTTAATCCACGGAGCCCTGTTCAGGTAACCCGTTCTATCTCCTCGTAATTCCATTTTCAATTCCGTCTGTTGTGACACGTAGGCTATGTGACCCTCTCGGTGCTCGTGCAACCCGCTCGGTGCATCGCGTCCTGTGGCGATCGTGGCACGCGATCCAAAAACAGGAAAAACAACGACCCGATTCACCCCGGAACTGAGTACGCCTCGCCAAACGGGACGACTTGGTCGCACGCGGTCTTTACCGAAACGTGCGCGTCGTTGATACGGACGTGCGAGATTTCGCAGAAGTTGATTTGGATGTGCGTGCACACCGGAATCAACGCGTATCCGCCGACAACGTTCCGTATCCGCCTGTTCTGGAATATGCTGCAACTTTGTGTACACACGTCGGATCGAGACGAAACTTTCGCCATCGGACTCGTAGCAATACACTGGTCCTGTGATCCAAGTTTGGTTCAATTCTGAGAACGTTGGCAAAATCCCGTATCGTGGGCCCCATAGGCTCCACTTGACGGACGATTTTGTGACCGGCTCATCGAAATCCAATTCTGGAAGTTCCGTTGGGTTCGTATCATCGTTCCTGACTTGTTGACACTAAGTTTGGCGAATTTGGAGACCTTTGACCCTGACACATTTTTGGTGCAAAGCGGCCCACATGTGGACCCCGCTTTGACCAGAAACTGTCATTCTCGCCCCTGTGTCCAAATTGGACTTAAGGACAGGCGTTTCTAGCTATTTGATATTTTCTGAGACTGTTAGTGATATTTATTTCAGTATCCGGAGATATTTATTCTGAGGTCATAGTTTCTGACACTTGGTATTTGACATCTGGACACTATATTTGCAGCTCTCCCGCCAGGCAAGTATACCTTGCCTTGTTGTACTGTTTAAATTTAGTTATTGTTAGTTATATGTTTATCTATTTTAAATATAAATATGCGCGTCCGAGAAAACTCGGGTGCAGTCAACGAAGGCGTTGACGTTAGGACTTGTGTCTGACCTAGTGTCTAGTAGACCCACCTAAAAGTTGTGAAGTTATTGATATAACTTTCCAGGCCTTGACACGTATCATTACACATCACAGAGTGAGTTCATGTAGGGACGCGTGCCTCATGCGCGACTGGCCATCAGTGTGAGCAACACGTGTAACGGTATGTAGCTTAGTTATTTATTGAGACTTGCATCATAGTAGGAGGTGTCCAAGTCGTTTTCACGACTTGTACATCTATATTGGGCGGGAAAGACATCTAGTAGGCGTATGGGACACCCCCCTCGTTGAGTTTTTATCCTTCGTTCCATGCTCCTCGGAGATGGACGATTGTAGAGCTACCCGTGTGTCCGGGGGCATATGACACATATACTAGCCGGTCATGACGATTGGTGAATTACGTCAGCATATGTCAAGCCTACACATTCCTATGCGTACTACCAGGTCTTTAAATTGCATTCACTTAGATGGTTAGCACACCCCAGTTATTTATTCAGTATTTACATACATGGCATATTGTTTTTCTGTATCTTGTTATGTCCCTCTGAGGACCTGATCCCTTTCCAGGCGTAGATGTTCATGAGTATTCACATGAGCGCAGATCCGGACAGGCTATTATATTCCGAGGAGGTCTTCTCTTCGGGCCTCGTGATTGTCAGATGTTGTTCTTATATGGTGTGTATCTGGTTCCTTTTTATATTCTATTTCGGCAGTAGATTTGTTTCCATCTGACTGTCATTCTTAGATATCTGTATTGAGATCCAGTTACATGGTTATTGGTTATTCATATGTTTATGTGATTTCTGTGGATGAGATTTAGATATTACCCTGTGACTTGTGATCAGTTTTACCACTTATGAATTATTGTTCATTATACAGCGTACGCTCGTATATATAGTTTTCATATATTGGAGTTGCCATATATACAGGCGGCTGGCATGCTTACGTGTCCTAGTCCTACGTATTTTGGGACTGGGGCGTGGCATGTTTTTCGTGGTGGCCCATGCAGGTCAGAGCATATTATCTCGGTTACGTTACTGTACCGAGCAAGCCTGCACCTAGGATTAGAATATAGAATCTCATCCAAAATTGACTATGACTTATCTTCCTTCCAGTCTGTCCTACTTACATAATTGCATCCTGCTTGATTCATGTGCTTCCCTGATAATTCTTTTAGTATAACCCCTGCTAGAATATAGAAATCCCTGTTGATAGGAGGATACTTAGGGTAACATTCCTAATAAGAATACCACTAGGGCATTGACATATCTTTAAGTACAGACTACTAAATGAACCCTAGCCTTCCTGATTTTCTAAATAAACCCTAGCGTCACTTACCTATAGATTAACTTACCCTTATCCCTTGACGTATTTATATATGACTTGAGAGTAGTAAAAATACTACTAGGATTAGTTAGAGATTGGCCATAGTTTTGACCCTAGTCTTGAGGAACCCATAGAAATCCAAGGTTGAATACTAGGACAGAAATCTCATCCTATGATTGGATAAACCATATTTTACGCCAGAGACCCTTTACCCTTGTTGGCGTAAAATCAATTGATCGCTATTGGCGTAAAAACCAAACAACTGCCTAGTTGGCGTAAAAACCAAATTATGCAGAAGATTGTCCCCTTTACGCCGCAGTTATAACAACTGCTAACCACGATCCCTTAGTCTTCCTTATCCTGAGTCATGCCAGCCACGTAGGTAACTTGTAAACTCCCTCACCCAAAATAGATATTTGTGTATATTTTATATTATTATATTTATTATAGATGTTGAATTTATTTAGAGTATTCTCTTAGTTAATTAGAAAATAATTTTTTTCTTTAGTATATTTACTTATATAAATATTCATTTAGAATTATTTTAGGTTATTTTAGATTTTTGGAGATTTTTTTAGAATTTTTGGTAATTAAAACTTAGAAAACATAAATTTCTAGGACTTCTATGATTTACTATATGACCATACTTGCATGTCGTTCCTACCAAATATTTATTTTAGTTTAAAATATTTAATTATATTTTTTTGTAATTTATTTAGAATTTTAAGAAATTTATTTAGATTTTAAAATTATTTACGATTTATTTGGATATATATAGTCTTAATATTAGATAGATGCTAATTTAGTGTTAATAGATATTAATAAGATTTTATAAATTATTTGTATTGTCTTTAATTATATTTAAGATTATAAATTATTGAGATAAATTCAAACTCTATTTTAAATTAATTCCAATCCTGAACCTACTAGGAAATCAACTTCATGCATATCCTATCCTTATTTAAATTCATCATAATCCTATCCAAATTAACCAATCCTAGTTCTATTTAATTAAGTAGTGTCCACAATTATAAATACCTCATCCTTCATATTTTTTTCCCTCAAATTCCTCTCTTTTTCGTCCAAAAAATAGTCAAAATTCAGCCTCATTTTTCACTAGTTATGACGAATTAAAAAGACGATATCTCCTAGCTCCGGACTCCAAACATGCTCCAGTTTTTTTTGTTAGAACGATAATGAGGTTAGATTTCTGATTATATAAATTTTTTTTCTAAATTATGAGTATTAAATTCTGTAAAATTCGTAGAGCACAGCATGTCCAAAAATAGACGTGTTTTGATGTTTTCGTGATTTCGGGAGAACCAGGAGTCAGAATCACGAACCGTTTAAAGTTTAGGAAAGCTAATATCGAGATCATCGACATAGATTTTTCCTAGAATTTAATTCGAATTATTTACATACTTTTAATTCTGTAGAACTTCTAGGTTAGAATTTAACCATCGGTGCACAATACAAAATTTGTATGTGCCATAATTCCCAAACGAATTTGAATTCGGACAAGCCATAAATTTTAGCATATTTTTGATGCTGAAATCTATAGGAAATCATGCATGAAAGTTGAGTTTGTGTCGGTTGACTTTTTGGTCAATAGATCGCCTGGATTTGCGTGCCATGAGACTCGAGTTGATAAAATTCAGTTTCTTTGGACAAAATTTAGGAATTAACATAAAAATAAGAATAATAAGATTAAAATAGGATTTTAGAGTAATTATTCCAGAATTAAATAAATTAAAATAAATTATCTTTTGACGTGATAAATTTGTAATACATAGGCTATTTGGACTGTGACTTGGACTCTGATTCATACCAGCAGCAGGACCCCAGGCAAGATATGTAAACCCCCTGAATTTCTCAAATTATTAAATCTTGAATTTTTTCCAATTTTCTGGAATTTTCTAGGAATTTTCTGTAATTAAAATCAAGGTTTTCAATTAATAAATAATTTTATTTGGCAATAAATAATATTAAAATATCAAAAAATAATATTTTTGGGTGTAAAATGAAAATTTGGACTTAGGGTAATTTTTCTGGATTTTTCTGGGCCTCAGACATATTTTTAAATGCCTGAAAACTAATTTATTAATTATTTAAATTAATTATCTATTTATTTATTTATTTATTATTTTATTTTATTTTATTTATTCTGCGGGCCGCCCAGGCCCATTGGGCCGCGGCCCGGCCCGTTAGCCAGCCCAGCCCAGCCCCCTTTCGGGTCGGGTCGGGTTCAGCCGAACCCGACCCGCCGCAGCCCGACCCGCCCGCGTGCACAGTCCCCCCACGTCCCGCGTCCCCCGCCGGCCGCCGCGCGCAGCGCCGCGCGTCCCACGCCCCGCCCGCCGCGCTCCCCGCGCCCACGTCGCCCTCGCCCCCGCCGTGCTCGGCCTCCCCCAACCGCCGCCCTACCATATTTAAACCCCCCTTTCTCCTCCTCCGCCTCATCCCGCCTCCGGCCACCACCCTACACCCCTCCAGCCTCCTCCTCCGACCACCGCCTAGCGCCGCCGCCGTCCCCTCCTCACCGTCGACCCGCAGCGCCCCTCCGCCGCCTGCCTCCTCGTTCCCCCGCCAGCAACCAGCAGCAGCAGCCGCAGCCGCCGCTGCCGGCCGCCCTGAAACGCCGCCGCCGACCCCATCGGCCCGCCGCGCCGCCCTCCGCCGCGTGCCCCCGAGCCCGGCCGCCCAGCAGCCGCCCTTCGCCGGATTCCGTCGAAAACCCTAACTCTAGCTTTCCTTCGTGTCGTGTCGGACACGACACGGACACGTCTCGACCCTGATTTTGGGGTCCCCTTCAGGTACGCGTAACTTTCGCCTCATAGCTCCGTTTCCAATTCCGCAAATTGCGTTGTGAAGCCTGTATGACCCTCTCGGTGTCCGGACAAACTGTTCGGGACATCGCGTCCTGTGGTGATCGCACACCGCGATCCAAAAACAGGAAAAACCAGACCCTGTTTCACCCCGGAACCGAGTACGTCCCGCCAAACGGGACGACTTGGTCGCGTGCGGTCTTCGCAGATACGTACGCACCGTCGATACGGACGTGTGAGATTTTGCGGAAGCTGATTCGGGTGTGCGTGCACACCGGAATCAACGCGTATCCGCGGACATCACCCCGTATCCGGTTTTTCTGCAATTTGCCCTAACTTCGTGCACACTCGTCAGATCGAGACGAAACTTACGCCATCGGACTCGTAGCGATACGCTGGTCCTGCGGGTCAAGTTTGGTTCGATTCTGAGAACGTTGACGAAATCGCGTGTCGTGGGCCCCACAGGCCCCGCTCGACGGGTGATTTTGTGTTCGGCTCATCGGAATCCAAATCTGGAAGTTCCGTTGGGTTCGTATCAGCGTTCCTGACCGGTTGACACTAAGTTTGGTGAATTTGGAGGCCTTTGATCCGGACGCATTTTTCGGTGCAAAGCGGGCCCACCGGCGGACCTCGTTTTGACCCGAAACTGCCGTTTTTGCCCTTGTCTCCAAATTGGACCCAAGGATAGGCGTTTCTAGCTATTTGACATCTTCTGAGAGTGATGGTAATATCTGTTTCAGCTTTTGGACTCATCTCTGGACTTTTCCCCCAAGAACCCAATTAATCAGATCCAAACAACAGGCAAGTACCTGCACTTCAAGTTAAATCTATATATTGTGATAATTAATTTCCTGCTTTACTAGTAACCTTGATGATTACCCTTAGTGTTAGAAATGCTAGATTTTCATGTCTTGAGTATTGGAATTCATGTCTTGTTTTTCATGTCGGGTGGGAGAATACTGAAAGGCATGTAGTTTACCCTTCCCCTTGCCGTGAATAATAGCTGTTGGTACACGACTGTCCATCAGCCGGATCTCGATTATTCATGACTAATAGCCGTTCATGACGGTCGGATTAGCCTTATAAACCCCTACATGCCAACTAAGTATTCTAAAAACAAACACAAGTTTCATACAGATAACTTCTGGTCATGTTATATTCTTGCTGACTGTGTAGTTTCTTTTCCTGCTCGTTTACTTCTGTTTTCTCATATTCCTATTTATAGTTTTGACTCTGAGATATTAACTTTCCTTTATGCAATTTCCTTAACATGATATTCAATGTTTAATTGTCATAAATATTTAGTTTAACATTATTGTGCGCTGTGTACTTTGCTCCTTTCCTGACTGGATCTGTTGATTTAGGCGATGATGAGGATCTTGCCCCTACTTATTATGGTCCTTATGAGGGTACAGATGATACCTATGAGGAGCCAGAACCCACCCAGGAGACCCCTGCTGCAGAGTAGCTAGCAGTAGCTATCTTTTATTTTGTTTCTTATCTTATTTAATCGGGTTTGTCCCCGATTTCATTTGAAATTCCTGTATTAAACATTTGAATTGTTGTCACATTTATTTCAGTTGAAAATTTTAAGTTTCTATTCCCATTATTATCTTGCCTATGTTAGTTGTGAATGAGTTAGACTAGTTTAGATGGATTGACCTAGACAGTGTACTACCGCCGACTCTGCGGCGTAGGCTGGACGTACCCACGCACTCGTGCCCGAACTTTCGGGTGCGGGTCGTGACACGTTTTTATGGTGGCCCATGCAGGTCCTATCCTAAAATAGGGTAATACCCTAGGACAGGGTATGGAATAAAATTGAGGATTCTAGGAAAAGCTCATTCACAGTATAGCGTCCTTATTTCAATTCTTGATATCATTGCTGCTCAATTTTTCCCATCGCCTTTGATTTCCAAATATTCTATTCTGATCTTCCTATCCCTTAATCTTTCAGAATGGTCCAGACCAGGAACACAGTAGGAGGCACATCAGAACCAGCTGAGCAGAATGTGCCCGAGACTCTTGCACTCCCGCCGCCTCCATCTGTCCCGGCAGTTACCCTAGATGGGGCACAACTGCTAGGAGTGTTCCAGGGATTGGTGGAATCCTAGAAAGAACAGACGGCACTTCTGCGGACCAGCCTCTCAGAAGCTCTTAAGCCCCAGGAGTCGTCATTCAAGAGGCCAGGGAGTGCCAAAGACTTCAAGAATCTGAGACCCCTGGAATTTTATGGAACTGAGGGCATTCTCTATGCCGATGAATGGATAGAGAATGTCGAGAGACTCCTGAAGACTGCCCGGGTCCCTGATGATCTCAAAGTGGAGTCCGCAAGCCTGCAACTGTTCGACATTGCTCGAACCTGGTTCAAAGATGAACCTCAACTATCTGCTCCTGACATCACCTGGGAAGATTTTAAAAGGCTATTCAAGGAGAAATTCTACCCCGAAGTGGCTCGGGAAGCTCTCGAAAGCCAATTCGAGAGACTAGAACAAGGTAACCTGTCTGTTGATGAATATACTGCTGAATTTAGCAGGTTAAGCCACTTTGCGGAGTACATGGTTCGTACCCCGGAGGACAGAGCCCGTAGATTCAAGAAGGGGCTGTCTCCGGATATTCGCCTTGCTGTAACCACCAGCCGAGCTCGTACCTATGAAGAAATCCTGAGCGTGGCACAAGGCGTAGAGAGAGATATGGGGCACAAACTGAAGCGAGAAAGAGATACCGGAAATGCGGGACCCAACAAACGCCCTTTTCAACAACAGCAACAACAACAACAGAGGGCCCCGCAGCAAACTCAGCGTCCTCTCCCTCGAGCTCCAGCACCCCAACACCAGGCTCAGGGACAGAACCAGCGAGCTCCCCCTTGCAACTATTGCCAAAAACCAGGCCACACTTGGCAAGACTGTAGGAAGAGGCTAGGTGCCTGTCTCTATTGTGGCTCCCCAGCGCATCAATTGAGGGACTGTCCTGCTGCTCAAGGATGCCCCGCTGCACCAAAGGCTCCAGTCCAGGCCAGGCCCCCAGTAGCACAACAGAGGGGACCCCCGCTTCCAACTCAACAACAACGCTTTGCTCAGCACCAACAGCAGCAACAGAGGGGTGCACCGCAGCAAGGCCGTGCTTATGCAATGACTCTGGAAGAAGCAGAAGCCACAACAGACGTGATCACAGGTTCTGTGCTTATAAATTTAATACCATCTATTACTTTATTTGACTCTGGAGCTTCTCATTCATTCATGTTAGTAGATTTTCTTATGAAGCATAGCTTAACCACTAAACCCCTTAGGAATTGTTATAAGATCATTACCGGTGGAGGAATCATCCCGGTTAGTGATGCCTGTAACAATTGTCCTATTTCACTATGTGGAAGAGAACTGTATGCTAGACTACTTGTAATGCCAGTGCCCAGTTTTGACATTATACTGGGTATGGATTGGTTAAGTCAACATCATGCCACAATAGACTGTCACAGAGGCAGTGTAATCTTCAGGCCCCCTGGCAAGCCAGAATTTGAATTTGCTAGAGGTTCTAGAGAAATGGATAATAACATAATTTGTGGAGCCCTAGTAACAGAAGAATTGCCACCTATCATCTCTGAATACCTTGATGTCTTCCCTGAGGATCTCCCAGGCTTACCCCCAGACCGAGAAGTTGAATTCTCCATTGACTTAGTGCCAGGAGCAGCACCAGTGTCCCAAAATCCCTACAGAATCAACAAGAAGGAGATAATAGAACTAAATGAGCAAATCAAAGAACTAGAAGACAAATGCTTCATTAGGTCTAGTGTCTCACCCTGGGGAGCTCCAGTATTATTTGTGCCCAAGAAGGACGAAATATCCCGAATGTGTATTGACTATAGGGCCTTGAATGCCTTAACAATTAAGAATAAGTATCCCCTGCCCAGGATAGATGACTTATTTGATCAGTTGAGTGGAGCTCGGGTCTTTTCCAAGATTGATTTAAGGTCTGGTTACCACCAAGTAAGGGTGAGAAAGGAAGACATCCCTAAAACTGCCTTCAATACCCGGAACGGACACTACGAATTCTTAGTAATGCCGTTCGGATTGACGAATGCTCCAGCAGTTTTTATGAACCTAATGAACAGAGTTTTCCAGCCATACCTAGACAAATTTGTAGTGGTCTTCATTGATGATATTTTGATCTACTCCAAGACCCCCGAAGAACATGAAGAACATTTGAGGTTAGCCTTGGAGACTTTGAGGAAGGAAAAACTTTATGAAAAATTGTCTAAATGTGCTTTCTTCCTAGAAAAAGTAGAATTCTTGGGACATGTTGTGACTGGGGATGGAATAGCAGTAGATCCTAAGAAGATAGCGGCAGTAGAATCCTGGCCCACTCCAGACTCTGTAGCAGAGATTAGAAGCTTCCTGGGACTAGCTGGCTACTATCGGAAGTTTGTGAAGGACTTTGCTAGGATTGCGGAGCCCATGACAAAATTAACAAGGAAGGATGAAGAGTTCACCTGGACTGATGAATGTCAGCATGCTTTTGAGGAATTGAAGAAAAGGCTGACTTCTGCCCCTATTCTGACCTTACCTTCCGGAACCGGAGGTTTCGCTATTTATAGTGATGCTTCTGGAAAAGGTCTAGATTGTGTACTGGAGCAGAACAAGAAGGTAATAGCATATGCCTCTAGACAGCTTCGACCTCATGAAAAGAATTATCCAACTCATGATTTAGAATTGGCAGCTGTCATTTTTGCTCTTAAACTTTGGAAGCATTATCTTTATGGAGAAAGGGTGGAAATATTTACAGACCATAAAAGTCTAAAATATATCTTCACTCAGAAAGAGCTAAACATGAGGCAAAGAAGGTGGCTGGAACTAATGAAAGACTTTGATATCACTCTTCAATATCACCCTGGGAAGGCAAATGTAGCTGCTGATGCTCTAAGCAGGTATCCTATGGCGATATACTTGACTATGGACAGACACCTGCTGGAGGACTTGGAAAGTTTAGGTATTGAAGTAATTATCCCAGGAAAAGAAGGCCAAATGATGAACTTGCAGATTCAGTCTACTTTAATGGACAAGATCAAGGAGACCCAGTTTCAGGACGAAGGCCTGCGAAGCCTTCGAGGTCAAGTGCAAGCTGGACTAGTAGAAGAATTCAGAATTCATGAAGATGGATCACTGAGGCATGGCGATAGATTATGTGTACCTCAAGGAGACATAAGGGAAAAAATTATGCAAGAGGCGCACAGATCGCAGTACTCTATACATCCAGGAGCCAACAAGATGTACAAGGACCTGAGGACGCATGTTTGGTGGCATGGCATGAAAAGAGAAGTAGCCAGGTTCGTATCTCGTTGTTTAGTGTGCCAGCAAGTCAAGGCAGAAAGACAAAGACCTGGAGGATTGCTTCAACCCCTGCCCATTCCGGAGTGAAAGTGGGAACATATCACAATGGATTTTGTTTCCGGACTTCCAAGGACACCTAGTGGAAAGGATGCAATCTGGATGATAGTAGATAGACTGACCAAGTCTGCACATTTTCTACCTTTCAAAGTGGGGCTATCTACAGAGAAGCTGGCAGATTTATATATCAGACATATTGTTAGGCTGCATGGAGTTCCAGTAAGTATTGTCTCCGACCGAGATTCAAGGTTCACCTCTTACTTCTGGAAGAGCTTACAAGCCAGTTTGGGGACCCAACTCAAATTCAGCACAGCTTATCATCCCCAAACCGATGGGCAATCGGAACGTACAATCCAGACCCTTGAAGATATGCTCCGTACATGTGTTCTGGATTTTGGAGGATCCTGGGAAGACTATCTACACCTGGTAGAGTTCTCTTATAATAACAGCTACCAAGCCAGTATCGAGATGACTCCATTTGAAGCTCTGTATGGACGAAGATGTCGTACCCCGCTATCATGGGACGACGTTGGAGAAAGAGCCTTGCTGGGACCAGAGATGGTGATCGATTCAGCTGAGAAGGTAAAGCAAATAAGGGACAGACTTCGAGTGGCTCAAGACAGGCAACGACATTGGGCAAATAGCCACCGAAGGCCCTTGGAATTTGAGGTAATTAAATTTATGAAATTCAAGTCAATTTAAATATTTTGCCTATGGAACTAAGACTTGATTATGACTTTGTTAAAGGTTGGAGAGCTGGTATTCTTAAAGATTTCTCCGACACGTGGCACCATTAGGTTCGGAAGGAGTGGAAAACTCAGCCCAAGATTCATTGGACCTTTTGGCATTCAGGAGAAAATCGGAGAAGTGGCATACCGTCTGGCATTGCCACCCTCTCTGGAAGGAGTCCATAACGTCTTCCACGTGTCGCAGCTGAGGAAGTACGTGTCAGACCCCAGCCACATTTTGGATCACTCAGAACTCGAAGTAGGCCCAAGTCTGACTTACCAGGAGCAACCTGTGGAGATACTGGATCGCTCGAAGAAAGTCCTATGGAACCAGGTTATCTCCCTGGTTCGCGTAGCTTGGAAGCACCATTCTCCCGGCGAATCCACCTGGGAGCGAGAAGACGAGATTAGAGAGCGATACCCCTATCTTTTTGAACCCTGAGGTGTATTTTATTTCTCGGCCTTTTCTTTCGTGCCTTGTTATTCTTAAATTTCAAGGACAAAATTTTTGTAAGTTGGGTAGGTTGTAAACCCCCTGAATTTCTTAAATTATTAAATCTTGAATTTTTCCCAATTTTCTGGAATTTTCTGGGAATTTTCTGTAATTAAAATCAAGGTTTTCAATTAATAAATAATTTTTAATTGGCAATAAATAATATTAAAATATCATGAAAATAATATTTTTGGGTGTAAAATGAAAATTTGGACTTAGGGTAATTTTTCTGGATTTTTCTGGGCCTCAGACATATTTTTAAATGCCTGAAAACTAATTTATTAATTATTTAAATTAATTATCTATTTATTTATTTATTTATTTATTATTTTATTTTATTTTATTTATTCTGCGGGCCGCCCAGGCCCATTGGGCCGCGGCCCGGCCCGTTAGCCAGCCCAGCCCAGCCCCCTTTCGGGTCGGGTCGGGTTCAGCCGAACCCGACCCGCCGCAGCCCGACCCGCCCGCGTGCACAGTCCCCCCACGTCCCGCGTCCCCCGCCGGCCGCCGCGCGCAGCGCCGCGCGTCCCACGCCCCGCCCGCCGCGCTCCCCGCGCCCACGTCGCCCTCGCCCCCGCCGTGCTCGGCCTCCCCCAACCGCCGCCCTACCATATTTAAACCCTCCCTTTCTCCTCCTCCGCCTCATCCCGCCTCCGGCCACCACCCTACACCCCTCCAGCCTCCTCCTCCGACCACCGCCTAGCGCCGCCGCCGTCCCCTCCTCACCGTCGACCCGCAGCGCCCCTCCGCCGCCTGCCTCCTCGTTCCCCCGCCAGCAACCAGCAGCAGCAGCCGCAGCCGCCGCTGCCGGCCGCCCTGAAACGCCGCCGACGACCCCATCGGCCCGCCGCGCCGCCCTCCGCCGCGTGCCCCCGAGCCCGGCCGCCCAGCAGCCGCCCTTCGCCGGATTCCGTCGAAAACCCTAACTCTAGCTTTCCTTCGTGTCGTGTCAGACACGACACGGACACGTCTCGACCCTGATTTTGGGGTCCCCTTCAGGTACGCGTAACTTTCGCCTCGTAGCTCCGTTTCCAATTCCGCAAATTGCGTTGTGAAGCCTGTATGACCCTCTCGGTGTCCGAACAAACTGTTCGGGACATCGCGTCCTGTGGTGATCGCACACCGCGATCCAAAAACAGGAAAAACCAGACCCTGTTTCACCCCGGAACCGAGTACGTCCCGCCAAACGGGACGACTTGGTCGCGTGCGGTCTTCGCAGATATGTACGCACCGTCGATACGGACGTGTGAGATTTCGCGGAAGCTGATTCGGGTGTGCGTGCACACCGGAATCAACGCGTATCCGCGGACATCATCCCGTATCCGGCTTTTCTGCAATTCGCCCTAACTTCGTTCACACTCGTCAGATCGAGATGAAACTTGCGCCATCGGACTCGTAGCGATACGCTGGTCCTGTGGGTCAAGTTTGGTTCGATTCTGAGAACGTTGACGAAATCGCGTGTCGTGGGCCCCATAGGCCCCGCTCGACGGGTGATTTTGTGTTCGGCTCATCGGAATCCAAATCTGGAAGTTCCGTTGGGTTCGTATCAGCGTTCCTGACCGGTTGACACTAAGTTTGGTGAATTTGGAGACCTTTGACCCGGACGCATTTTTCGGTGCAAAGCGGGCCCACCGACGGACCCCGTTTTGACCCGAAACTGTCGTTTTTGCCCTTGTCTCCAAATTGGACTCAAGGACAGGCATTTCTAGCTATTTGACATCTTCTGAGAGTGATGGTAATGTCTGTTTCAGCTTTTGGACTCATCTCTGGACTTTTCCCCCAAGAACCCAATTAATCAGATCCAAACAACAGGCAAGTACCTGCACTTCAAGTTAAATCTATATATTGTGATAATTAATTTCCTGCTTTACTAGTAACCTTGATGATTACCCTTAGTGTTAGAAATGCTAGATTTTCATGTCTTGAGTATTGGAATTCATGTCTTGTTTTTTATGTCGAGTGGGAGAATACTGAAAGGCATGTAGTTTACCCTTTCCCTTGCCGTGAATAATAGCTGTTGGTACACGACTGTCCATCAGCCGGATCTCGATTATTCGTGACTAATAGCCGTTCATGACGGTCGGATTAGCCTTATAAACCCCTACATGCCAACTAAGTATTCTAAAAACAAACACAAGTTTCATACAGATAACTTCTGGTCATGTTATATTCTTGCTGACTGTGTAGTTTCTTTTCCTGCTCGTTTACTTCTGTTTTCTCATATTCCTGTTTATAGTTTTGACTCTGAGATATTAACTTTCCTTTATGCAATTTCCTTAACATGATATTCAATGTTTAATTATCATAAATATTTAGTTTAACATTGTTGTGCACTGTGTACTTTGCTCCTTTCCTGACTGGATCTGTTGATTTAGGCGATGATGAGGATCTTGCCCCTACTTATTATGGTCCTTATGAGGGTACAGATGATACCTATGAGGAGCCAGAACCCACCCAGGAGACCCCTGCTGCAGAGTAGCTAGCAGTAGCTATCTTTTATTTTGTTTCTTATCTTATTTAATCGGGTTTGTCCCCGATTTTATTTGAAATTCCTGTATTAAACATTTGAATTGTTGTCACATTTATTTCAGTTGAAAATTTTAAGTTTCTATTCCCATTATTATCTTGCCTATGTTAGTTGTGAATGAGTTAGACTAGTTTAGATGGATTGACCTAGACAGCGTACTACCGCCGACTCTGCGGCGTAGGCTGGACGTACCCACGCACTCGTGCCCGAACTTCCGGGTGCGGGTCATGACAGGATACCTTGCCAAATTGTTACAGTAATTTTGCATGCTATTTATATTTCTTTATATTTATTGCATTTCTGTTTATTCTTGTATGTGTAGTTTTCTTTCAGTCATTACTATATATTAGATATGTTGACACACACTTGACACTTAGTATCATAGAGGACAATCATTAGGCGTATGGGCTTTAACCACTCTGGTAACACCGTAGTCACTAGCACGCACTATGGTGGGTCGTGTCCGATGGTCGCTACCCCCGAGGTATGTCGATTGATGGAGTCCGAGGGTCGCTACCCCCGAGGTATGCTGGCTGATGATGTTCATGGACGAGTGCATGAGTTGTGAGGCTTAGATCGAGTAGACTACCCTTGCCCATACGTCGAAAAGTTGTCCTCATTTGCATTCATATAGATTGTCTTGTACAGCGTACTTATTTATTTTCAAACCATATGCATGTTTACTGTATTCAAATTGGCTCATATTTTCTGTCTCTTGTTACGTCCCTCTGAGGACCTGGTCCGCTACCAGGTGTATCTTTTCTTGAGTATTTGCAGGAGCGCAGATTTGGATGGTTACATGTGATCCGAGGATGTCTTCTCTTCGAGCTGTGATGGATAGTTGGTATTCTTATATTGTGTTGTGGTGTTGTACTCATATTATATTTGCTCTTATATTCGAGTTGGTAGTGGATTTATTTCCATCCAACTATCATCCTTAGATACTTCTTATTGAGATCTAGTTTCATAGATACTGGTTATTTATTTCTATATGATTTTAGTAGATGAGATTTAGATTTTACCCTGTGACTTGTATTACATTTTATACCACTTATGGATTTTATATTCATATTACAGCGTACGTATGGATTTGGTTTCCATATATTGGAGTTGCCATATCCATGCGGCTGGCATGCTTACGTGTCCTAGTCCTACGTATTTTTGGGACTGGGGCGTGACATAACTGCCCTGCGCAAACCTGATAATTCATAGATAACCAGCGTAGAGTAACCTGTTTAGGCGTAACATAAGAATATGATGTTAGCGTATTTGTTACAGCCTTAGCTTTCCCCAGGCATGATCAAATCCTGCGCAGAGATATACCTCGAGCCCTGTGCAAAAAGAAACAGCTTTTTGACTGGACATTGGTTTTGTCTCACCTCGAGCGTAAATGACTTGTATCCAAAAGTCACTAACGACAATCTGGATCTCCGTGCAAACCATCATCAGACCATCCCCTCGATCGTTGTACAAGTACTTTTGTCAGATGACAGGATTCATTAATTTGACTGACAACTCATGAGTTTCTTGTACAACTTCACGCTGCAGCGTATGCTAGACTTTTTACACTGGCAGATTTCTACGCAGACCTTACGTAGGAATAATAACAATCTCTCACGCGCAGACTTTATACGAGGACAGCTCTGAAGCTTTACTTTACGCTTCTCTGTTTTACGCGGATAACTCTGAAACCTGCTTTACGCCGATAGTCTGAATCCCTGATTTACGCCAAACTACTTTGGATCCCTGCCATACGCTAGACAATTTGAAATTCTGTTTTACGCAGACAATTTCGGATTTCTACCCTACGCCAAACCATTTTATCTCTGTTTTACGCAGACAACCTCGAACCCCTACTTTCCGCGGACTTCCTTAAATCTCTGTTTTAGGCAGACAACCTAGAAATTTATATTAAGATTGTAGAACTTAGAAGGCCATACCTCTTTTAGGTCAACTAGCAACTTAGACAAGGAATTAGAATAACAACTGTAGAAATTGTAGAGTCTTGTCTCTTTTATGATTATTGAATTGTTATAAAATTTCTCGTATCATAATCTAGCGTACTTATATTTACCATACTACCTTGACTTATACTGCTATTATAGCCTAGTTTCGCAAGCTTATTCTTTATCAAGCTTGTTCTTGAGATATGTATTATTGGAGTACTACACTAATACATTTCAGAATCAGTGTATTACAGTCTGATCAACCATAGTGCACTTGGTTCGCCCTTCGCATAACTACTTTACGTGGATTGAGATATATAGTGATTAGTAGATAGATGTACTTGCCCTCTAGATATGTCTGAGCATATCGTACCAGCTACATAACTGTGCTGATACGAATATGTGAGTAAGGATTACCAGAATAGGATTTCAATCCACAATTGCCTTGACAATTCCCACTTGAATTCTTTAAACGCATTGATCCCCACACTTCTAATCTATTACCTCCCCCTTGAACTCTTGATTATTGTTTTCCGTCTTCCCTTATTTCCGAAAGGCGAAACCTCATGCTTAGTATAAATATAAAGTGTATTATTTTTGTAGCCATTTCTGTTTGTTTCTTGGATAATTACCAAACCCTATTATTAGACTTGATTTCAGTATATAATTTGTGCTACCTTTAGGACGACCCTTCACTACCTACTTACGTTCCTGATACGTGCATCGCTATGACAGCAAAATTTTTAATTTTTGCCTCGTAACTTGGGTCAAGTTCAGAACTCAAGTATTACGATATAATATATCATTTTGCTGACAGGAGTCTAAATGGATTTCACCTGGAGGAACAATTGATTGACCCCTGAATGGATAGCAGCACCTATGACTAGGTTGACTTGTAAGGATTAAGAGTTCCTATGGACCGACTCACCAAGTCAGCACCTTTCTTACCCTAAGAGTTGGTGTAAACCCCCTGATTTTTCAAAACTGGATTTTTCACAATTTTTTGGAATTTTCTGGGAATTTTCTGTAATTTAAAAATAGGGTTTTAATTATTCAATGATTTTTAAATGATAATAAACAATATTAAAATATTATGGAAATAATATTTTTGGATGTAAAATGAAAAACTGGACTTAGGGCAATTTTTCTGGAATTTATTGGGCCTCGGACCTATTTTAAACACCTAAATTATTTATTTAATTAATTATTTAGTTATTAAATTAATTACTGTTTTTATATAATATTATTAATATTATTAATTCTATTAAATAACCGGCCCAACCCAATAGCCCCGGCCCATTGGGCTCAACCCAGCCCACCCGCCTATCGGGTCGGGTCGGGTCGGGTCTGTCCGAACCCGACCCGCCGCCCGTACCCGGCCACCCTCTCCCCGACCCAGCCCCCAGCCCGCGTTTCCCGCCACCTCCGCCGCGTCCTCCGCCCGCTCCGTCCACCCACGCCTCCACGTCCACCCCACGCCCCGCCCGACCCGGCCACCTCTCCGTCCCTCTCGGCCTCCCCAACCGCCGCCACCACCTATAAAAACACCCCGTTCCCCCTCTCGGCCTCTCTCCACCACCGCCATAACCACCACTCGCCGCCGCCATCTCCTCCCCCGTAACACCGTCCCCAGCCACCCTAGCCCCCACGCCCCCTCCGCCGCACGCCGCCGCAGCAGCAGCGAGGAACAGCAGCAGTCGCGGCAGTCGCCCACAACTCCGGCCGCCCTCGACCGCCTCCGCCTCGCCGCCGCGTGCCTCGCCGCCCCGGCCCTCCGCCTCAGCCCAAGCCGCCGGAGCCGCCAGCCACCGCCTGAGAAACCCTAACCCTAATTCTCGAATTCGCGTGTCCGACACGTGTCGGACCCGATTCGACCCTGTTTTTTGGGTCCCCTTCAGGTACTTGTAACTTTTTGTTCGTAGCTCTGTTTTCGATTCCGCAAATTGCGTTGCGAAGCCTGTATGACCCTCTCGATGCCCGGACAAACTGCTCGGGGCATCGCGACCTGTGGTGATCGCACACCGCGATCCAAAAACAGGAAAAACTAGACCCTATTTCACCCCGGAACTGAGTGTGCCCCGCCAAAAGGGACGACTTGGTCGCGCACGGTCTTCACAGATTTGTGCGCGTCGTTGATACGGACGTGTGGGATTTCGCGGAAGCTGATTCGGGTGTGCGTGCACCCCGAAATCAACGCGTATCCACGAACATCGCCCCGTATTCGACTTTTCTGTATTTTATCCTAACTTTGTGTACACACGTCGGATTGAAACGAAACTTACGCCATCGGACTCGTAGCGATACGCTGGTCTTGTAAGCCAAGTTTGGTTCAATTCTGAGAACGTTGACAAAATCGCGTGTCGTGGGCCCCACAGGCCCCGCTCGACGGGCGATTTTGTGATCGGCTCATCGAAATTCAAATCTGAAAGTTCCGTTGGGTTCGTATCAGCGTTCCTGACCTGTTGACACTAAATTTGGTAAAATTGGAGACCTTTGACCCTGACGCATTTCTCGGTGCAAAGCGGGCCCACGTGTGGACCCCGTTTTGACCCAAAACTGTCGTTTCTGCCCTTGTGTCCAAATTGGACTCAAGGATAGGCGTTTCTAGCTGATTGATATTTTCTGGATCTGAGGGTGATGTTTATTTCAGCAACCGGAGTACCGTCTGCAATTTCCGCTGAAGTCAGAACCGCAAACATAGCCGGAACCACAGGCAAGTGTACCTTGCCAAACTCTGCAGCTTGCCACTTAATTTCCTTGATTTGTTTATACATCAGTGGGCAAGTAAAGCTTGCCAAATTTCAGTAATTCTTGTTATAGAACTTGCCTGAATTCTTGTTTAAATGCATACAAACTTGTTTAACTGTTAAACCCAGGGCCGAGTGGCTTTACTTAGCGTCCGATTACCAGTCGGGTGCCAACTCCGTACGCGGAGTTATATAACGTCACATAAAGATGGTTATCGAGACCCGATAATGCTCGTACTTGTCTTATCAAGTACTTCAGAACCCAGGACACTTGACACTATTTATGAGACAGAGTCTTCCTGAGATATTCATGGTGATTCTGTATAGGATACAGGACTTGACAGAGATATTTTATTTATAGACAGTATGACTTATTGCATTAGCTATGATCCCGCTGATATGGACATAAGACGTTATGGTCATGGTTGGCGTGATTACATTGGGTGGGGAGAGACACACAGGCTACAGGTTGATTTTATATTATGCCGGCGTCGTAGTCTCCCATTGAGCTAGACAACTACATGATATCACTGCTACCGGCTCCCCGACACAGAGCTTGTAGTAGTTTCAGCCTGAGTTCTAGTGTTGCTCTCATCTTGCATATCACTTAGCTGGTTACTTAGTGTATCCCTATTGTTCCATTTATTGCTGGAGAGACACACAGGCTACAGGTTGATTTTATATTATGCCGGCGTCATAGTCTCCCATTGAGCTAGACAACTACATGATATCACTGCTACCGGCTCCCCGACACAGAGCTTGTAGTAGTTTCAGCCTGAGTTCTAGTGTTGCTCTCATCTTGCATATCACTTAGCTGGTTACTTAGTGTATCCCTATTGTTCCATTTATGGCTGGAGAGACACACATGCTACAGGTTGACTATATTATGCTGGCGTCTCAGTCTCTCTCCGAGCTAGACAACTACATGATATCACTGCTACCGGCTCTCCGACACAGAGCTTGTAGAAGTCTCAGCCTGAGTACTGATGATGTTCTCACCTGCATTTCACATAGATGGTTACATAATTACCCTATTTATTTTATTGACTATTTCACTGCATTATTATGGCTTGTATTATCTGTACCTTGCTATGTCCCCTGAGGACCTGGAATGGACTATGTCCCCAGGTATAGCCGAAGAGATCCATCCAGAGATACACCGTACAGGAGCACTTCCAGGAGCTGTACCAGGACCTGAAGACGAGCTCGTGGCAGAAGACTTCTCCTGAGTACCGGCTTCATATACTCAGTATTTCTATTTCCAGTTTATTTATTTCCTGTCTATTTGCATTGATGTACCAGACATATTCTCGGATTGTTCCCGAGACACTTATTTGAGATTGGCTTATTTATTCTATTTCATTATTTCTGGCATTTAATCTGTGATTATCTGTTGTGGATGAGATTAGTATAGACTATGACCTATAACATTTGTTCTAATTCCTGTTAGAATACAGCTTAAGCATGCCCTGATGGATCCATTAAATTAGGTTGTCCATCGGTGCGTGCTGCTGGCCATTGCCACATGCCCTGTCCCTCGGCATTTTGGGACTGGGGCGGGACATGATTTTTGTGGTGGCCCATGCAGGTCAACGACTAAATTGTTCGATTTCAACTCAGGGACCGAACAGGCCTGCAATAAGATAGGATAAGTCTTTAGGATCTCATCCACTTGCTTGTAAACGTTCTTGATATCCATATCGACTTCGAATTAATTTCTTGACTTGCATCCTGCCTTGATTCCTGTGCGCCGTTTATTGTTTATTTTGGTTGCAGGGTTATGGATTCACGAGCAAACGACGAGACTCCCATAACGTCACCACGAGATGGTGAGGTAACCAACGAAGGTAAAGTAACACCAGTGGATGGAGGGTATCAGCCAAGGCCACCCTTGATACCCCAGGCGCTACTCTTCCAGCAGGTTCAACAGCAGAAAAATCGACTGCAAGGACGCGAGCAAGCCCTGACGATAACAGTGGAGAACGCGCAGACTCGTGGAGTAGCCAATGCGCGTAAGTGATTTGTAGTTATCCATTTCTAGTCTTGTTGTAGCTCGTGCCTCTTGGTTCGTGACCTCAGTCCCAACCTAGTAAATTGCAACTTGTTAATAATAACATGGTTTTCATAAAATTTGTAATTTTCTTGCTTTAACTAGATTTTTCTCTGGAAGTGCATAACTTTCATTGTTAGGGAAACAGTATTTCCCTGAGTATCTTGTGATGTATTTTTAAACGATACTTGCAACCGTGTCATCTCTGTTGACCGGTTATTCTTTGATTGCGAGGACGCAATCCTCTTAAGGGGGGTAGATTGTAAACCCCCTGATTTTTCAAAATTTTCAAAACTGGATTTTTCACAATTTTCTGGAATTTTTTGAGAATTTTCTGTAATTTAAAAACAGGGTTTTAATTATTCAATGATTTTTAAATGATAATAAATAATATTAAAATATTATGAAAATAATATTTTTGGATGTAAAATAAAAAACTGGACTTAGGACAATTTTTCTGGAATTTATTGGGCCTCGGACCTATTTTAAACACCTAAATTATTTATTTAATTAATTATTTAGTTATTAAATTAATTACTGTTTTTATATAATATTATTAATATTATTAATTCTATTAAATAACCGGCCCAACCCAATAGCCCCGGCCCATTGGGCTCAACCCAGCCCACCCGCCTATCGGGTCGGGTCGGGTCGGGTCTGCCCGAACCCGACCCGTCGCCCGTACCCGGCCACCCTCTCCCCGACCCAGTCCCCAGCCCGCGTTTCCCGCCGCCTCCGCCGCGTCCACCGCCCGCTCCGTCCACCCACGCCTCCACGTCCAACCCACGCCTCGCCCGACCCGGCCACCTCTCCGCCCCTCTCGGCCTCCCCAACCGCCGCCACCACCTATAAAAACACCCCGTTCCCTCTCTCGGCCTTGCTCCACCACCGCCATAACCACCACTCGCCGCCGCCATCTCCTCCCCCGCAGCACCGTCCCCAGCCACCCTAGCCCCCACGCCTCCTCCGCCGCACGCCGCCGCAGCAGCAGCGAGGAACAGCAGCAGTCGCGGCAGTCGCCAACGCCTCCGGCCGCCCTCGACCGCCTCCGCCTCGCCGCCCCGTGCCTCGCCGCCCCGGCCCTCCGCCTCAGCCCAAGCCGTCGGAGCCGCCAGCCACCGCCTGAGAAACCCTAACCCTAATTCTCGAATCCGCGTGTCCGACACGTGTCGGACACGATTCGACCCTGTTTTTCGGGTCCCCTTCAGGTACTTATAACTTTTTGTTCGTAGCTCTGTTTTCGATTCCGCAAATTGCGTTGCGAAGCCTGTATGACCCTCTCGGTGCCCGGACAAACCGCTCGGGGCATCGCGACCTATGGTGATCGCACACCGCGATCCAAAACCAGGAAAAACCAGACCCTATTTTACCCCGGAACTGAGTACGCCCCGCCAAACGGGACGACTTGGTCGCGCGCGGTCTTCACAGATTCGTGCACGTCGTTGATACGGACGTGTGGGATTTCGCGGAAGCTGATTCGGGTGTGCGTGCACCCCGGAATCAACGCATATCCGCGAACATCGCCCCGTATCCGACTTTTCTGCATTTTATCCTAACTTTGTGTACACAAGTCGAATTGAAACGAAACTTATGCCATCAAACTCATTGTGATACGCTGGTCTTATGAGCCAAGTTTGGTTCAATTCTGAGAACGTTGACAAAATCGCGTGTCGTGGGCCCCACAGGCCCCGTTCGACGGGCGATTTTGTGATCGGCTCATCGGAATTCAAATCTGAAAGTTCCGTTGGGTTCGTATCAGCATTCCTGACCTGTTGACATTAAGTTTGGTAAAATTGTAGACCTTTGACCCTGACGCGTTTCTCGGTGCAAAGTGGGCCCACGTGTGGATCCCGTTTTGACCCGAAACTCCCGTTTCTGCCCTTGTCTCCAAATTGGACTCAAGGACAGGCGTTTCTAGCTGATTGATATTTTTTGGATCTGAGGGTGATGTTTATTTCAGCAACCGGAGTACCGTCTGCAATTCCCGCTGAAGTCAGAACCGCAAACAGAGCCGGAACCACAGGCAAGTGTACCTTGCCAAACTCTGCAGCTTGCCACTTAATTTCCTTGATTTGTTTATACATCAGTGGGCAAGTAAAGCTTGCCAAATTTCAGTAATTCTTGTTATAGAACTTGCCTGAATTCTTGTTTAAATGCATACAAACTTGTTTAACTGTTAAACCCAGGGCTGAGTGGCTTTACTTAGCGTCCGATTACCAGTCGGGTGCCAACTCCGTACGCGGAGTTGTGTAACGTCACATAGAGATGGTTATCGAGACCCGATAATGCTCGTACTTGTATTATCAAGTACTTCAGAACCCAGGACACTTGACACTATTCATGAGACAGAGTCTTCCTGAGATATTCATGGTGATTCTGTATAGGATACAGGACTTGACAGAGATATTTTATTTATAGACAGTATGACTTATTGCATTAGCTATGATCCCGCTGACGTGGACATAAGACGTTATGGTCATGGTTGGCATGATTACATTGGGTGGGGAGAGACACACAGGCTACAGGTTAATTTTATATTATGCCGGTGTCGTAGTCTCCCATTGAGCTAGACAACTACATGATATCACTGCTACCGGCTCCCCGACACAGAGCTTGTAGTAGTTTCAGCCTGAGTTCTAGTGTTGCTCTCATCTTGTATATCACTTAGCTGGTTACTTAGTGTATCCCTATTGTTCCATTTATTGCTGGAGAGACACACAGGCTACAGGTTGATTTTATATTATGCCGGCGTCGTAGTCTTCCATTGAGCTAGACAACTACATGATATCACTGCTACCGGCTCTCCGACACAGAGCTTGTAGTAGTTTCAGCCTGAGTTCTTGTGTTGCTCTCATCTTGCATATCACTTAGCTGGTTACTTAGTGTATCCCTATTATTCCATTTATGGCTGGAGAGACACACATGCTATAGGTTGACTATATTATGCTGGCATCTCAGTCTCTCTCCGAGCTAGACAACTACATGATATCACTGCTACCGGCTCCCCGACACAGAGCTTGTAGAAGTCTCAGCCTGAGTACTGATGATGTTCTCACCTGCATTTCACATAGATGGTTACATAATTACCCTGTTTATTTTATTGACTATTTCACTGCATTATTATGGCTTGTATTATCTGTACCTTGCTATGTCCCCTGAGGACCTGGAATAGACTATGTCCCCAGGTATAGCCGAAGAGATCCATCCAGAGATACATCGTACAGGAGCACTTCCAGGAGCTGTACCAGGACCTGAAGACGAGCTCGTGGCAGAAGACTTCTCCTGAGTACCGGCTTCATATACTCAGTATTTCTATTTCCAGTTTATTTATTTCCTGTCTATTTGCATTGATGTACCAGACATATTCTCGGATTGTTCCCGAGACACTTATTTGAGATTGGCTTATTTATTCTATTTTATTATTTCTTGCATTTAATCTGTAATTATCTGTTGTAGATGAGATTAGTATAGACTGTGACCTGTAACATTTGTTCTAATTCCTGTTAGAATACAGCTTAAGCATGCCCTGATGGATCCATTAAATTGGGTTGTCTATCTGTGCGTGCTGCTGGCCATTGCCACGTGCCCTGTCCCTCGGCATTTTGGGACTGGGGCGTGACAGTTGGCCAGTCTGCAGAAGCTTTAGCTAACTTATTTGAGGCAGATCGTGAGATTGTACGACATACCGTCAGCATTGTACCAGACATGGATTTGTGGGACCAGAGTTGGTGGTCAACCGAAGAGACAGTTAAGTAAATACAAGGACAACTTGCGAGCAGTACAAGACAGACGAAAGCAGTAGGCAGACCGTCATCATCGTCCCATGGAATTCAAAGAGGACGATCATGTCTTTTTGAGGATATCACCTACTAGAGGCACCATTCGATTCAGAGGATGCAGCAATTTGAGTCCAAGGTAGTTTGGACCATTGACATGCTAGAAAGAGTGGGAGTAGTGGCATATCAACTTGCGCTACCACCTTCACTTGAGAGAGTACTTGAAGTATTCTACGTGTCGCAAACTCAGGCGATATGTGACAGTCAGCAGTCATATTTTCAACCATTCGGAGATTACCTTTAGGCCGAGCTTGTCGTATCAAGAGCAACCCGTGGGAATCCTTGATCATCGAGAAAAGTATTGAGGAACCAGTCTATACCCTTGGTCCGCGTAGCATGGAAGCATGGCGCGCCAGAAGAATCTACCTGGAAGCGTGTGGACGACATGCGTAAACGATTTTGAACCTATTCTTAACCCAAGATATAAATTACTTTGTTAAATTATATCTTATGCCGTCTTTGACTTCTACCATGGCTTAGTTTTAATTTCGAGGACGAAATTTTTATAAGTTGGGTAGATTTTAACCCCCTCGACCAGATTCCAGTATTTTAGGAATATTTTCCAGCAATTTAAGATTTGTTGCAATATTTTAATTTATTTTGCTTACATATCCTATTGACATGTGCACCTGTCCATCACTGAATTATTTTGAGCTTTACCTTGACTGTTATCCCCGAACGAAGTTCACATACCTCTCCTAGACATGCCAGTCTACCATCCTGCACTTTGTGCAACTCCCAGATACTTAGTTTTGATCCTCGTATGAGACGCACAAATCTCGTTACAAACGCCCGTATTTAATTCCTATTTTAATTCCCAGATCTGTACCCATCCCTGTTCCAATAGAGATTTGAGGCCCAACATGCACCCGTTTTGCCCAGACAAAAATACGTTATTTTTCTACACTGAGTATAATACATTTAGTGTATTGACACCGCATTAAAATTATGGCCCTACCTGCCTGTAAATAATTAGAGAACACCGTGCGCAGTATTTATTAATTAATTAAATACGATGGCCCGTATCACCCCAAAACCAGGCCCAGTCCCTGCCCAGACTCACCCCCACCCCCAGGACCCTCACACAGCTTTTCCGTTCAATCTTGTGAATTTTAGTATTTTCAGGAATCGGGTGTTTTTCCCAGATAATTTCGTAATTGCGCAATTTCCTAAAATAGGATCTCTGCGCAATTTATAAAATTTTAGGGACCTTTCTGCAAATTACAGTGCGAGGTGTCACCCCCTCATTGGCCGGTGAACCTGCACCTTCCATTTGGAGACGGGACCCACCCGAAAATATACCGAAAATATCTACAAAATATCTTGTAAAATATCTCTAGATATTTTTCTTTTTAAATAATAAAATTTTCTATAAAAGAAAACAAAAGAAAAAGAAATAAAAATAAAAACCTAAACCTAAACCTAACCCAGCCGCAGCCCCCCCTCGCCGCCGGCTACCCCCCCCCCCGCCCCGGAGTAGCCCCCCCCCCCCCCCCCGCGGCGAGCCCGCGGCGAGCCACTCCCCGCCCGCGGCGAGCCCCCCCCCCCACCCCACCGGCCTCGATCTTCTTCTTCACCCTCTCCACTTCCCCCTCCTTCCCCGACCCCGACCTCCGCCTCCCCCCCTACGGCAAGCCGACCCCCCCCCCCCGCCGGAGAACTCCACCCCCCTTTCTTCTCTGGCCCGACACCACCGCCCGCCACCATCTCCTTCTCCTCCTCTTCTCCTCCACTCCAGCTGCCACCACCACCCTCCATCACCAGCATCGACTCCTCCTCCTCCTCCTCCTCCCTCTCTCTCGGCCTCGACCTCCCCCTCCTCCCCGAGCTCCACCCGACTCCCCAACTCCTCCACCACCCTCCACCACCAGCACCAACACCAACCCAGCTCCTCCGCGCCCGACCGGAGCCGATCCCCCTCCGCCTGAGCCGCTGTGCTCGACGCCACCCCCGCCTCTGCACCTCACGACCCGCCGACTCCACTCCCTGAGATTCGCCCGCCACCTCTACGAGCAGCCTCGCCCTCCCTACTCGACTCGACCTCGCCGGAGACGAGCAGCGGCCACCCCGGCTCGACACAGCAAGTCTCCCCTCTCCCAGACCTCGTCGACTCCCAACCACCTCGCCGTGCACTGCCCGGATGCCCCGCTGACCGCCAAGCTCCGCCTGAGTGCCTCCGGCTTAGCCCAGGCGAATCTCCACTGGACTCGGATCGGACACAGCAGCTGGACACGGCCCGGACACGGCGGAGATGAATCAAGACACAGCAGCGTCGTATCGCCTCGGACACGAAGAAATTCAATCCACGGAGCCCTGTTCAGGTAACCCGTTCTATCTCCTCGTAATTCCGTTTTCAATTCCGTCTGTTGTGACACGTAGGCTATGTGACCCTCTCGGTGCTCGTGCAACCCGCTCTGTGCATCGCGTCCTGTGGCGATCGCGGCATGCGATCCAAAAACAGGAAAAATAACGACCCGATTCACCCCGGAACTGAGTACGCCTTGCCAAACGGGATGACTTGGTCGCACGCGGTCTTTACCGAAACGTGCGCGTCGTTGATACGGACGTGCGGAATTTCGCAGAAGTTGATTTGGATGTGCGTGCACACCGGAATCAACGCGTATCCGCCGACAACGTCCCGTATCCACCTATTCTGGAATATGCTGCAACTTTGTGTACACACGTCGGATCGAGACGAAACTTGCGCCATCAAACTCATAGCAATACGCTGGTCCTGTGATCCAAGTTTGGTTCGATTCTGAGAACGTTGGCAAAATCCCGTATCGTGGGCCCCACAGGCTCCACTTGACGGGCGATTTTGTGACCGGCTCATCAGAATCCAATTCTGGAAGTTTCGTTGGGTTCGTATCATCGTTCCTAACTTGTTGACACTAAGTTTGGCAAATTTGGAGACCTTTGACCCTGACACATTTTTCGGTGCAAAGCGGCCCACATGTGGACCCCGCTTTGACCAGAAACTGTCATTCTCGCCCCTGTGACCAAATTGGACTTAAGGACAGGCATTTTTAGCTATTTGATATTTTCTGAGACTGTTAGTGATGTTTATTTCAGTATCCGGAGACATTCATTCTGAGGTCATAGTTTCTGACACTTGGTATTTGACATCTGGACATTATATTTGCAGCTCTTCCGCCATGCAAGTATACCTTGCCTTGTTGTACTGTTTAAATTCAGTTATTGTTAGTTACATGTTTATCTATTTTAAATATAAATGTGCGCGTCCGAGAAAACTCGGGTGCAGTCAACGAAGGCATTGACGTTAGGACTTGTGTCTGACCTAGTGTCTAGTAGACCCACCTAAAAGTTGTAAAGTTATTGATATAACTTCCCAGGCCTTGACACGTATCATTCCACGTCACAGAGTGAGTTCACTACCAGAATAAGTCAAATTAGCGACGTCTAAAAATGACGCTAAATAACCAAAAAATGTCGCTAAATGAGTTTAGCGACGTAATTAGCGACATAAGAAAGATGTCAGAAAAAATCAAGTCGCCAAAAAAATAACGTCGCTAAACGTCGCTATACCGACGTTTTTTAGCGACTTTAAAGTGTCGCAAATTTTTGCGACGTTTAGCGACGCCGAGTCACTACTTAGCGACGTCAATAAAGTCGCTAAACGTCGCTAATTAGCGACTTATCTAGCGACGTTACACCGACGTCTTTAATGACCTGGCAATACTGCCGTGTCAGCAATTGGCGACGTCATTAGCGACGTCATTAGCGACGTCAATAGCGACGTTACACCGACGTCTATAATGACCTGGCTATACTGCCATGTCAGCATTTGGCGACATATAGCGACGTCATTAGCGACGTATTTAGCGACGTGTTACAGCATCCCTAATTAGCGACGTATTTAGCGACTTAATATAACGTCGCTAAACGTCGCTAAACGTCGCTAAAACCGTCACTAATTTTAAAAAAAATTAAAAAAAAAAATTATCCAGATTGGTGATTCCCTGCAGTTCTAATCCTCCTCCTCCTCCATCTCCTCTTCTTGACACCACAAGAACCACCCTTCTTCGACTCCTCCATCTCCACTATATAATCCAATTAAATTAAAGACCACAAGAAGCATTGTTGAAGTATCAATCAAATTAAATTAAGTAAAAAATTAAATACCACAAGAAGCATCAAACATCTAGCCTACTGTTGAAGTATCAATAATTCATAATATACAATCGCATCATAAATAATAATAAAAATAACTATACTACTGCGGATCTGCAGGACGCTGACCAGCGGCGCGCTTGAAGGATAAGAACTCCTCATACTCGTCCCGTGGAATCGACACCGATGTCGATGGATAAGGCAGTGACGTCGGTGGAGGCCGTGCCCGCTCCAAGTCTGCGAGTCTCTGGTTGTAAGAATCCAGGGTAGATAACAGCCTCGTACTGCTATCACCCATTGAATCCTGCATCCTCGTAAGCTTCTCGCCCATCGATAGCTGTGACGCCTGCAGCTCCATGATGTTACGGTCATTGGAGGCTCTAATATCATTTGTCAGGTCCCGTAGCTCCGTCATGCTGCGGTCGAGCATATCCAATCGTGCGATGAGCATCGGATCGTCCGCCTGCGGCTGGGACCGGGGCTGCTCCTCCATACTTCGCAGCAAGTCGTCATGGAGAGACGCAATCTGACGGTTAACGACCTCCTGGACGGCCTCCTGGACTTGGGCCGACGACTGCGAGGGCTGCGACTGCGAGGGGTGTGTGCAATGTGCAGCTGTCTGGGAGGCCCTAGATGACTGCGTCACAACCAGGGCGCCATAGGAGCCCGTACCGTAGTACGTATCCCTCTGGAGACCACCAGCTGCGGTCACCCACAGGTCGTCCGCCGACGGAGATGGAGCGGGCTGCGACGAAGTACCAGCCTCTCCAGGTGTAGGGGCACTAGCAGTCGCCCGCTCACGCAGCCTAAGATACTCGGGCTAGAAAAGGTTTGAAAACTCGATAATTGCCTAAGTTATATTAAAATAAACACAAAGTAAAGTAATACTTACGTAGGTCTGTGAGACCCTCTCATCAATGAGATTTCCGTCCTTGCGATGGGTGGCCAAGAAGACGGTCACCATGTTTGCATCCTCACCCCTCTGTACCTGTTAAAAATATATTATTTATTACTAAACTTAAATATTTTTTCCAAGTACCATTTTATAGTACTTGTATTAAAATAATATATTTTAAAAGAAAAAACATACCAAACGACGGAAATATTCCGTCATCGGAATCGAGCCACCACACCACTTGGCAGCATTCTGCCTAGCCTCCTTGGCCTTCTTAGACCTTTCCTTGTAGCTCGGATCGTCGAATCTAGCCCTCATCGTAGTCCACTGCTCAGGCGTGATCCAACCTTGGATCGGTTTTCCAGCACAATCACGAGCCTTCTGGTCATCCAGAGCATCTCGGATAAGCTTGGCGGCAACGGTAGGAAAGAGCCGCTCGATCAACTCGGCCCGGTACGGAGGATAAAAATATGTTTGCTACAATAAATAATTCATTAAGTTAGCAGCACGAATAAGTTATATAATATGCATAAATTAGAGGATTTATTTAATATACTTAACCTGGAAGTGCGTAAACCAGAACGCCTTCCTCTCCTCCGGAGCCTCAGAGTAGTTGATCCAAGGGCCACCGTAGTTGTTCCTCAGAAATTGGCCCAGGCGTCTCTGAACCGACGATGGACGATATCTATACAGAGATAATAATTTAGATTACTGAGCCGGTCAATATACGATGAATAAAGAGAAACACAAATATATACTAAACCATCTAATTGACTTACTTTGTACCGTCGGCCCAAATCTCTGTCCTCGTCTCCTCCGGAGGTGCACATGGAGGATCTTGCTGATGCTGGGATAACGTGGGCACGACCTCCTCGACATGCTCATCTGTCCCCATGGTTCCGTCAGCAGGAGGAACGCTGGACGAGGGTGTACTATCACGCCAGGAACTACTCGTCCCAACAGTCGGAGATGTGACTGATCGATATACTGGAGTACTGGGCGATGATGATCCGGAACCAACAGTAGGCAGTACCGGAGTGGCACTCGGTCTACCTCGGGACCTGCCAAATCCTCCGCGTCGTCCTGTCATATCTGATAACAACATATGATGAATATAGAGAAACACAAATATATACTACATTCTACAGTCAAAATGTGATACATATCTCAAAGCATTATACAGTCAAAATATAATACATATATTTGTTAATGGGTACATCTACTTTGTCAATTTTCCCACATTGATCTATATTCTACAGTCATAATATAGTTACATTCTACATGCAATATTTTTTAATTTCAATCATCTTCAGAAAATTCATCTTGTTCGCCTTCGTCGTCCTGCTCTTCCTCTTCCTCGTCTGCACTTTCATCTACTTTATCGTCCTCTTCGGATAATTCTACATCTTCTACATTATTATTCGTGTAATGAGTAACTTCCGTTGAGTCCACATCTACAATATTTGTTACAAGAGGTAGATCGTCCTCCTGATAAGCTATTTCGTCAATGTCAAAGGTATTTCTAGCTTTAGTCTTGCATACTGCCCACCAATCCGACCTCGCTGTCCCCCGTCTAGGATAAGTTGTGAAGTACACGAGCTGAGCCTGACTTGATAGGACAAATGGTTCGTAGCCTTGATATCTACGCTTGTACTTTATATCCACAAGGCCATGCTTGTCAATTTTCTAACCTTGATCTTGAATTGGATCGAACCATTCACACCTGAATAGCACGATATTAGCAGGTTCTGTGCCAAAATTATATGTCAACTCCATAATCTCTCGTAAGATGCCAAAAAAATCATTGCTCGGATTAACGTCTTTGTAGTTTGAAGATTTGATACACAAACCACTGTTTTTCGTGGAATCAATATCCAGAAAGCTGTCTCTGATAGGAGCATTTGTTGACTTGAACCTGAACCCATTCACACAGAAACTTGGCCATATTTTTACGGCAGTAATTGGTCCCTTGGCTAGAGTCCTAATAGATTCATTCTCGGGTGATATTAGACGATCGACCTAAATACCAAAGTAGCGATAGTAAGTTATTTGTTTTGCAAGTGCAGAAATAAAAAGTAATTACCAAGTATCTTACATATGCGCTCAACCAAGAAGGAAAATGGCATCTCATATCTTGTTCTACTTCTTCGTCTGTTATGTAGGGTCTAACCGACCTCAACTCATCATTATATGTGCTGAAAAATAATGAAGCAACTGCTGATTAGTAGCATAATAGTATCTTATACTATTACATTGAGATGATGTAAACGTGGACGTATTAATTACTTATCCCTCTAGCTTCTCCACTTCATCCTCGTCGCAATTGAGTAATATATACAATTGAGCAGCCCTTAGCTCATCGTCATTCAAATATCTCTTCTTTATTTTTCCTGAAGGCTTTTTGGATGCATTGAATACTTTGAGTATTGCATCATTAGATTCCCGATATGCGTCGTCATTTCTGGGAGCTTTCGTCCTATTAGTAGCAACATGCGGTTTGAAATACATCGAGCAAAAGTTTGTAATATCCTCGAGAACATAAGCTTCACAAATAGATCCTTCAACCCGTGCCTTATTTTTCACCTTTCTCTTTAGGTGATTCAGATGACGCTCGAAGGGGTACATCCACCGATAACCGACAGGACCACCAACACGTGCCTCATAGGAAAGATGAATTGACAAATGCTCCATAGAGTCGAAGAATCCTGGAGGAAACACCTTCTCGAGCTTACATAGTGTTACCGCAATGTCCCTCTCTTGCTTTTCTAGACGATCGACGAGCAACTTAGTACAACAAAGATCTTTGAAGAATATGCTCAGCTCTGTCAATGGGTCCCAAATGACCTGCGGTAAGAATTCACGAAATGCAATCAGAATTAACCTCTCCATGAATACGTGACAATCGTGGCTCTTCATACCTACTAGTTTATTCTCCTTGAGGTCGACGCATCTTCTCAAGTTCGACACGTACCCGTCTGAAAACTTTAGACCCTGAATCCACCTACAAAGTCTACCTTTATCCTCTTTATCCAGTGAGAAAACTGACTTTGGTTGCTTTAACTTTCCATTCCCCTCCTCTATCAAATGTAATGCAGAACGTCTACATATGTCTTCTAAGTCCAACCTGGCCTTCGGATTATCTTTCGTCTTCCCCTTTACATCCATTACAGTATTAATTATGTTATCAAACACATTCTTCTCGATATGCATGACATCAAGGTTATGTCTGATCAGATTGGTGCTCCAATATGGCAGATCCCAGAATATACTCCTCTTCGTCCAGTTATGGGTGCGACCAAATCCGTCACACTTGTATCCCTTAGCAGGCTCTTCGATAGCACTTGGTAAATCTTTTACCTCTTTCCATATCGTGCATCCGGGCCACCTTGGCGGTGGATTGGCCTTCTCCACAACTCCCGTACGAAAAGCATTCCGATTCCTCCGGTACGGATGATCCTTCGGCAAAAATTGTCGATGACAATCGAAGAAGCACGGTTTGCCTCCGTATTTCAAACGGAAAGCCTGAGAACGGTCCATGCTATACGGACATGAGAGACGACCATGGGTGCTCCATCCCGATAACATTTCATAGGCCGGAAAGTCGTTGATGGTCCACATAAGTGCTGCCCTCATCTGAAAATTCTGCTTCCTAGAAATATCGTACGTGTTGGCACCTACTTCCCACAGCTGATTCAACTCATCTATCAAAGGCAATAAATACACATCGATGTTCCTCTTCGGATTGTTCGGACCCGGGATAATAACGGTTAGGAACATATACGGAGTCTTCATGCACATCCAAGGCGGTAGATTGTACGGAGTGACGATCACAGGCCAACACGAATACTGGGAGCCCGAAAGTCCGAATGGGGTAAAACCGTCAGAGCAGAGCCCCAATCTGACATTACGTGGTTCCTCGGCAAAATGTGGATACTCTCGATCAAAGTGCTTCCATGCTTCTCCATCGGATGGATGATCCAATACTCCTTCCATCTGTTTTCGCCTGTGCCAACTCATATTTTCTGCAGTCTCCTTAACCATAAACAACCGCTGCAACCGCGACGTCAAAGGCAAGTAGTGCATCGAATCGGTAGGCTTCCTTGCACCGACAGACTTTCCTCTAACAGTGGCCTTGTAGCGATCAGTACCACAGAATCTGCACGCATCTTCATCCTTGTCGTCTTTGTAGTACAACATGCACCCGTTGCGACATGCATCAATTTTTTTGTATCCCATCCAAAGCGATCTCACCATCCTCTTAGATCGATAGAAGTCTTTAGGCAACTTTGCACCCTCGGGCAAGATCTCTATAATCAAATCGAGAAGTCGATTATAGCATTCTTGCGACATATTAAAATCGGACTTGATGCTCAATAATCTTGTAACCACCTCCAACGGTGAATGATCCTCACAACCAGGATATAGTGGAGTCCTTGCATTCTCAAGCAACTCCATAAACTTTGCAGCATCGGCATTCGGTGCCTCCTCAGCTGCATCATAATTATCCGGATTGAAACTAGGTCCCGCCGCATCATAATTGTCAGGATTAAAACTAGGCCCCACCGCATCATAAACTATGTTCACCAACCCGTCGTCGTAAGCATCGTGGTCTTGAACATCCATATACGGCTCTACATAGGGCTCCGACTCCGATGCTAGAGATACAAGTTCTCCGTGCGCGGTCCACTGATAGTAATTTGGCGTAAAGCCCTTCGAGTATAAATGATATGTAACTTCCACTTCTGGATGATATTTCCTGTTGCGACATCTCACACACGGACACTTAATTTTGGTACCGTCCATGTACTGAGGGAACGCCTTGGCGAACTGCAGGAACTGCTGTACACCCTCAATGAATTCATCCCGCACACCGCACATGTCATCAGGATGACGGTTGTACATCCACGAACGATGATGCAGATAGTAATTCATATCCATTTCTAGAGACTTCTGTAAAATTGACAGTGTGTATCATATCAATCATTACATACAATAGTTTATCACCTAACTTCCTAACTTAACCGTACTAGCAAAATTGTCAGTGTGTGTGTGTGTGCCGTGTCGCTGTCTGTGTCAGTGTCCGTTATGGGAAATACAGTATATATATATATATATATATATATATATATATATATATATATATATATATATATATATATATATAACATTACCCAAATAATATCTTAATACCACTTTACTACTAGCTTAACACACACCCAAGTACTGGAGATACCTACTTGGTTACACCCTTAGTATCCTAAGCTCATAAACTAAGTTTCTTGAGATACTTGATTAACAAATACCCATACCTCAACCAATATCTTGTATCATAACTTTACATTAGCTTATATTCTAATATCTATACTACCCACTTAACTTGACACTATCCCTCACTGACACACTTCTCCAACTCACACACTTGCATAATACTACCTAAAGCTAATCACTGCCTACTTCTTCTAGTGCACTGTACACAGTTGCATACATCCCTTAGCTGAACACATCACTAATCCTAACATCTGCAACTTGCAGTAGGTTCCAAAACCCTAACCCCCTGCTCAGTCGGCCCTAACCCTAACCCTAACCCTAACCCCATGTCAATAAACCTAACCCTAACCCTACACCCTGAACAGTGTCTGTGTCAGTGTGTGTGTGTGCCGTGTCTGTGTCTGTGTCAGTGTCTGTGTGTGTGTCGTGTTTGTGTCAATATCACGTGTCCTGTGAGAGAGAGAGAGAAAGAGAGAGAGAGAGAGAGAGAGAGAGGGGTTTACCGGAGTAGTCGCGGTGGAGAGCCGGTGTAGTCGCGGTGGAGAGCCGGTCGACGGAGCGGGGGGGGGGGAAATTTTTTTCGAAACGAATTTTGAACAGATGGGGAAAAATAAAATCGAGCCCTAATTAACTAAATTTTAGCGACGTTTAGCGACGTCCAATAAAAACGTCGCTAAAATATATTTTAGCGACGTCAAGTACGTCGCTAAACACGTTGCTAAATATTTTTAATATAAATGTCGCTATATACGTCGCTAAACGTCGCTAAATTAGACATATTAGCGACGTTTAGCGACCTTAATTGAACTTATAACGACTTATCTTTTAAAATCATAATAAAAGTCGCTAAACGTCGCTAAATATCGCCATTTAGCGACGTCTAGTGACGTTTTTATTAGGAGTCGCTAATTTATAATTATTAGCGACGTTTATTTTGGCGTCGCTAAAATACGTCGCTAATCCCGCTTTTTCTAGTAGTGGTTCATGTAGGGACGCGTGCCTCATGCGCGACTTGCCATCAGTATGAGCAACACGTGTAACGGTATGTAGCTTAGTTATTTATTGAGACTTGCATCATAGTAGGAGGTGTCCAAGTCGTTTTCACGACTTGTACATCTATATTGGGCGGGAAAGACATCTAGTAGGCGTATGGGACACCCCCCTCGTTGAGTTTTTATCCTTCGTTCCACGCTCCTCGGAGATGGACGATTGCAGAGCTACCCGTGTGTCCGGGGGCATATGACACATATACTAGCCGATCATGACGATTGGTGAATTATGTCAGCATATGTCAAGCCTACACATTCCCATGCGTACTACCAGGTCTTTAAATTGCATTCACTTAGATGGTTAGCACACCCCAGTTATTTATTCAGTATTTACATACATGGCATATTGTTTTTCTGTATCTTGTTATGTCCCTCTGAGGACCTGGTCCCTTTCCAGGCGTAGATGTTCATGAGTATTCACATGAGCGCAGATCCGGATAGGCTACTTATATTCCGAGGAGGTCTTCTCTTCGGGACTCGTGATTGTCAGATGTTGTTCTTATATGGTGTGTATCTGGTTTCTTTTTATATTCTATTTCGGCAGTAGATTTGTTTCCATCTGACTGTCATTCTTAGATATCTGTATTGAGATCCAGTTACATGGTTATTGGTTATTCATATGTTTATGTGATTTTTGTGGATAAGATTTAGATATTACCCTGTGACTTGTGATCAGTTTTACCACTTATGAATTATTGTTCATTATACAGCGTACGCTCGTATATATGGTTTCCATATATTGGAGTTGCCATATATACAGGCGGCTGGCATGCTTACGTGTCCTAGTCCTACGTATTTTGGGACTGGGGCGTGACAACTCCACCTTCACTACCTCGACCACGACTACCGCCATCTCCACAACGATATCACCACCACAACCCACCACTTCCACAATCACCTCCAATACCCCACGTCTCCACTACCTGACCACAATAACCACCTCCAACACCCCATGACTCTACCACACGACCACAGTAGCCACCTCCTACACCACCACCCCGGCCAACAGCACCTTCGCCACCACCTCCAACACCATCACCACGAGCAGCCACTACACCATCACCGTTACCTCCACCATGAGTCGACCATCTCCTACACCATCACCGTTACCTCCACCATGAGTCGACCGTCTCCTACACCATCACCACCATAACCCGCAACCAATACCACCATGAGCCGCCAAGCACGACTCCACCGCTGCTACCACTAACACCATTACTATGACTCTACCTCCACCGCAACTATCACTTCCACCATCACCACGAGCATTGCTCCAAGACCACCGTCGGCAACTGCCACCACCACCGACAGCACCACCACCAACATCACCTTCGCCACCACCTCCTACGCCACCACCATAGCTACCAGCACCACCACCAACAACTGAGCACCACCACCCTCACACCGCCGAGCACCACCACCACCACCATGGTCGACACGAGCACCACCCCCGCGGTCAACGTCGTCACTGACCGAAGCCACAGCACCGCCGCTGCCACCACCCACAGCCACATGGATAACTTTTCCTTCTTCGTCCTTGTTGTTGAGTAGTTATTTATATGTGTTAAGGGAAACCCTAGTTAGGTTTAGGGTTCCCTGAGTAATGCCCATGTTTAGTTTAATGGCATATGTCTGGCATTATTTATATATGTAAAATACATATTTTAATAGAAATTATTTGAGGTTATATATATACGTAAAATATTATGAATGAGGATATTATATGTGAATATTATGCGTATTTAAGTGTGACAACTAAATTATGTTTATGCATTATGTCTATGATTACAGGGTTGGTATGATCAAGGATGAACATTATACATAGATGACTGAAATCACTCTTGATGAATATTAGGGTTTGAAGATATTATTTGAGGACGTTATGCTATTTGATGATTCATATTTGATGCAACGTTACCCTAGTCAACTTGGGTCAACCCTCCAGTTAGTACCTTTTGTAACTAAGACAGAAACCTATGCTAGTCATGATGTCATATCTTATTCTAGATAGTTTCGAGCTAGATTATTAATTAATTTTATATATCATCTCTAGGTACTTTGGGATCCTCAAACTTGGACATTGTACCGGAGCCCCGCCTTAAGCATCCGAATCCAGACAAGTATACCTTGCCATTCTGTATCTCAGTTCCAAATTTATTGTTTATATATATTGTGTACGCTTTGAATCAGAATCGTTACTTAGCGTCTGGGTCATATCCGGGTGCAGATGTTCATCTGTAACGTCAGGTATCGATTGATAGATATTCTCGATACCTTTATGTACCTACTTGGTTACATCGAAACCCTAGGACACAATCAGACACTGTCATCATGTCAGACTTCCTATATCCTGATAGTGCCAGCATGGCCAGAATCTGTGATGACTTTAGGATCATGATTATTGCTAGTTACTTCAATATAATAAGACTGTTAGATAAAGGTTCAGGTTCAACGATCAGCGGATGCGTCTCGTTGACCGTATTGGGAGGAAAAGATAGTTACTAGACACTTGGGCTACTTTGCACGCGCTATATATATACTTATTTACGTAGAGATCATGTATCCGGAGTTGTAGTATTACCCGTATGACTCTGTGCTTGAAACTACGGTACGCACCGTGTGTCTCTGTGCCTTAGAGCTATGAATTTATATTTGGAAAGTCCACGTGTCGAACATTGTCTTCAAGTTGCGTCTCACTTAGGTTATTATTCTAGATTATACCGGCATATCACATGTTCCTTTCTGTTTTACTATGGCATACTATTTTTGTACCTTGTTACGTCCCTCTAAGTACCTAATTCTCTGTCAGATTGTAGGGTCGATTGCTGACAGGAGGCTGGAGCTGCTGATGAGGATTATATCGGTATGCAGGTATTATTACTCGATATTTGTATCACTTTTTTATTGTTCAGCTATTATGATCTTTGCTTATTTTCTGCTAAAATAGTCCAGTATTTGTAGACTCATATTATTTCCTTCGAGTCTATTCAGACGAGTGTAGTGTGGGGTACATACCATATTACATTTTGTCCCTTCTTATTTATATATCCCTGTGGATTGAGACATAGACATATATAACGTATTATTTAGATAGTGACCATCATTTACAGCTTATACGTATTAGAGTCGGACTGGAGACCCCTTGGTACATAGCTGTCCATTGTCACGTGGCCTAGTCCCGGGTATTCTGGGACTGGGGCATGACATAATTTTTGTGGTAGCCCATATAGGTCTCAAAGTATATCTTTTCGATTACGTTACTGTACCGAACGAGCCTGTAATTTAGGATTATTGTTGAATAGAATCTTAATCCATAACCGATTTTAAAAACTCCCTTTGTTTTTTATTATCGCCCTTGGACTTCCAAATTGTATTCGTTTCTTTTTCATCAATATCGTTATCATTGTTTCTTATCTCCCTTTATTTTGGAAAGACGAATACTTGTGCTTGATGGTTCCCTCCAGAAAAAGATCGTAGTTCAGACGATAGAAGTCATAATTAATGTAATATATGGTGAGAAGATTGTTACCCTTAGTAGGGTAGGTTGATAGATTCTTTTTAGATTCTAGAACTAGTGTAGATTGTTAGTAAGAGAATTGGACCTAGTAGTATGTTCCTAGGGTTCCTAGAACTGATAAATCCCTACCCTTACTTGAGATAGCAGTAACTTAGGAAGTACTGGAAGATAAAAAGATTGTTGATCCTAACCCTCTAGAATGATTTATGGAAATACATAGCTAGATGCTAGGAATTAGTTGTTGCCCATGATAGCGATACCAGGAACGGTATTATGAACTAGAGAAGATAAAATTTAGGCTCTTACCTGGAAGATAATTATCTGATAACATGAATTCTAGCATATGCTTGGGTGATACTATTATTATAATTACACTATGGTGACTCGGAGTAATAAATAACAGAAAGAAGAAAATTGAGGAATACAATTTTAGGGAGAAAATTTGAGGAGAAGAGTATTTATATATTAGGGGAGAGAAAACATAAAAAAGGAAATTTTTATGGAGGATTAGTTTTTGTAAATAGAACGAAAGAATTTATTATGAGGTTAAGTCAAGACTATGACATTGTCCTAGGCATGGATTGGTTGAGCCAATACCATGCGACACTAGATTGCCGACATAGATGCATTATATTTAGATCCTCAGATCACCCTGAGTTTGAGTTTCTTCGGGAAGCCCGAGAGTATGGTGTCCAACCTACCTTAGCGGCACACATTTTAGAAGGTGAACCGGTGTACCCCCGCATTATATCAGAGTTTGAGGATGTATTACCCGAGGATCTTCCAGGCCTGCCACCTGACAGAGAGATAGAGTTTACTATAGAGTTGACTCCCGGAGCTGAGCCAGTTACTTTCCTCCTCTACAGACTAGCACCGAAAGAGTTGGTTGAGTTAAAGGTCCAAGTAGATTATCCCTTAAACAAGGGTTTCATTTGGGCTAGTATTTCTCCATAGGGAGCACCCATTTTATTTGTGCCAAAGAAGGATGGTACGTTTGTGTATCGATTGCAGGGCGCTAAATATTGTAATGATAAAGAACAAGTACCCTTTGCCGCACATCGATGATTTATTTGATCAGTTGAGTGGTGCATATGTATTCTCGAAGATCAATCTCAGATCCGGCTATTATCAGATCAAGGTGAGAAAGGAGGACATTCTAAAGATAGCTTTTCGGATAAAGTATGGGCACTATAAGTTTTTAGTCATGCCGTTTGGTTTAACCAACTCGCCAACTGTATTTATGAGCCTGATGAACAAGATTTTTTACCATTACTTGGATAAATTCATGGTGGTATTTATCGATGATATCTTGGTATATTCCAAGAGCTAGGAGGATCACGAGGAGCATCTCAGGATCGTGTTGGAGAAGCTGAGACAGGAGAGGCTATAAGCCAAGCTCAGTAAATACAAGTTCTTCTTGGATAGGGTACCATTCCTTGGTCACATAATCACTGGAGATGGACTATCAGTTGACCCAGAGAAGATCGCTGCAGTAGAGACGTGTCCTACCCCTACATCAGTCACAGAGGTTAGGAGTTTTCTTGGACTTATCGGATATTATCGGAGGTTCGTGAAAAACTTCTCGAGGATCATTGCGCCTATGGCACTGTTGACGCATAAAGGCGAGGAGTTTATCTGGACTGAGGAGTGTCATACAGCTTTCGATGAACTGAAGAAGCGTATGATGACAACAACGATCTTGATACTTCCTTCTGGATCTAAAGGATTTATGGTGTATAGCGATGTGTCTGGGAGCGGACTAAGATGTGTATTAATGCAGCACGACAAGGTGATATCTTACGCATCGAGACAGCTGAGGGTTCATGAAAAGAATTGTCCGATACATGATCTAGAGCTAGCTGCGGTTATATTTGTACTAAAGCTATGGCGGCACTATCTTTATGGAGAGCGGGTTAAGATTTACACACATCATAAAAAGTATGAAGTATGTCTACACTCAGAAAGAGTTCAATACGAGACAGAGGCATTGGCTAGAGTTGATGACAGACTATGATATTGAGTTGCAATACCACCCTGGCAAGGCAAATATTATAGCAGATGCCTTAAGCAAGAAGCCCATAGCATAATTTTTGACGACTCAGCGATATTTGTTAGAGGATCTTCATGAGCTCAGGATAGAAGTTGTATTGCCAGGCAAGGATGGACAGATGGCCAGTCTAGAAGTTCAGTCTACATTGGTTGAGAGGATCAAGGCAGCCTTGCCTACCGATGCGAGATTTCGGTGATTGCGAGAGAGGACAGAGGCCGGCATGCAGACAGGACTCTGAATTCACGAAGACGGAACGTTGAGGTATGGAGATCACATATATGTTCCAAGTGGCGAGCTACGCCAGGAGTTGTTAACCGAGGCCCATAGTTTGATTTATTCTATTCATCCCGGGGGTACGAAGATGTACCAAGATTTGAGACAACTTTACTGGTGGCATGGGATGAAGATAGAGATTGTAAGATTCATGGCGAGATATTTGGTCTGTCAGCAAGTCAAGGCCGATCATCAGTAGGCTACAGGACTATTGTAGCCGCTTCACATTCCTGAGTGAAAGTAGGAGCACATTACCATGGACTTCGTCATAGGATTTTTGAGGAGCGCTAGCGGAAAGGATGCATTCTGGGTTGTCATGAACCGACTCACCAAGTCGACGTATTTTTTTTCCTTTAGAGTTGGGCAATCCACGAAGATATTGGCTAAAACATATATGAGGCAGATAGTACGACTACATGGAGTGCCTGTCAGCATTGTATTGGATCGTGATTCCAGATTCACGCCATATTTTTGGCGGAGTATGCAGGAGAGTCTAGAAACTCGTCTCAAGTTCAGTACTGCATATCATCCACAGACTGATGGTCAGTCAGAGCATACTATTCAGATACTAGAGGATATGTTGAGAGCGTGCATAATCGACTTGGGAGGATCTTGGGAGGACTATCTACACTTGGTGGAATTCTCCTACAATAACAGCTACCAAGAAAGCATATAGATGACACCTTATGAGGCACTGTACTATAGGAAGTGTAGGTCACCGGTATGTTGGAGTGACGTGGGAGAGCATAAGATACTTGGTCTAAAATTGGTGACTCAGACAGTAGAGAAAGTAAAGCAGATTCAGGGCCACCTGCGGGCAGCACAGGACAGGCAGAAGCATTGGACAGATGTGTACCGTAGACCTTTAGAATTCAAGGAATGTGACCATATATTTTTAAAGATATTGCCTACTCGTGGTACCATCAGATTTAGGGCCAGAGGAAAGATGAGTCCGAGGTACATCGGACCTTTTGACATCTTGGAGCGTGTTGGCGAAGTAGCTTATCGTCTTGCATTGCCTCCGTCATTAGAAGGTGTGCACGATATATTTCATGTATCATAGTTGAGGAGATACGTGGCAGACCCTAGCCACGTGCTCGATCATTCAGAGATTACAGTTGGGCCCAGTTTATCATATGTGGAGCAGCCAGTGGGGATACTCGATCGCAGTAAGAAGATTTTGAGGGGACAGACTATTCGACTGGTCAGAATTGCATGAAAGCATCATTCGTCAGGTGAGTCTACCTGGGAGCGAGAGGATTTCGCTCGACAGCATTTCCCGCATTTATTTGAGGACCGAGGTATGAATTTATGTACTACTTTTCGACTACCTATTAATTTTTTTTTTAATTCTCGTAACTCTTATTCGTGCTTTACTTTTAATTTTTGGGACAAAATTCTTCTAAGCTGGGAAGGATGTAAACCCCCTTAAAATAATTTTAGGTAGACAGGATATGGTAAGAATTTTGGTTTAGTTTCAGGTTGTCTAAGGATTAGAAATTAGGGTTGTGTAGACTGGTTCTTTAATTTAAACCCTTGGTGCACCTTACCGTTGCTTCAATAATTGGAACACAATAATAATCTTTGCTTTCCAACAAATTTTGTACTCTTGATCTAAGAAGCCAACTTAGGCACTGGACATTTATGTCACTCACAAACACACCCCCTTGTGCTCTAATTTAATTGCACAACTTTTCAGGCACAAAAATTAATTCTTCAATCCTATGTCTTGTACCTATGTTGTTTCCATCGATTTGGGGACACAAACTCAATCCGTTTTGCCTAACCACTTAAAGGGTCCAAGACTGACACCAAACCTACACCGTCTATGACCTTTGTGTCACTCCTAATTGAGACCCCATGTACTCCCATTTAATTTAAGAGCACATATGATACTTTATTTAATTAAATTAGGGAACCCAACTTAACCTAACCCTAACATAACCCAACACCCATTCATGAGGCTCAAACAAAATATCCAATACCCTCTCATCCTACAAAATACCAAACACAATTTTCTACATCAAATCCTTACCCTTTTTCCTTCATGTGTAAACACCCAAATGTTAAGGGGCTTAAATGCAAAGAGGGTGCTAGGTGTCACCCTCCCATTGGTCCAAAGCAAATAAATAACCCCCCTATCCTCATGACCGATCATCATCACCCTCTCTCTCCCCTTGCATTGTACTATTCCCTCATGAAGAATCCTAGCCCTTGATTCAAATTTCTTCCCATCACAACCACACACTCCCTCTATATTAACACACATACATCCATTCTAATGTGGCCGGCCCTAATCTCAAGATAACCTAGTTTCTCACCACCTTCTATCTCCTCACCTTCTTCTTATTTCAGCCAAACCCCTCTACTTCTTCTTCTCTAATATTCTTCTCCTTCTCCATTATTCTTCACCTTCACCTCTACTTCTATTTCCCCTTCACCACCCCGACCATGACTCCAATACCACACCACCTTCACCACCTCGACCATGACCACCGCCATCTCTACCACGATATCACCACCACCTCCACCACGACCTGCCACTGCCACCATCACCTCCAACACCCTACGACTCCACCACCCAACTACAACAGCCACATCCTACACCACCACGAACCAACAATACCACCACCCCGGCCAACAACACCGACACCACCACCTCCAACACCATCACCACGAGCAGCCACTACACCATCGTTGTTACCTCCACTACGAGCTGACCGTCTCCTACACCATCACTACCACAACCCGCAGCCAATACCACCATGAGCCACCGAGCACGACTTCACCGTTGCTACCACTGCCACAATCACCACGACTCTACCTCCACCTCCACCGCTGCTACTACTACCACCATCACTACGAGAAATGCTCCAAGACCATCGTCGACCACTGCCACCACCACCGACAGCACCGCCACCAATAGCACCTTCGCCAGTACCTCCTACGCCACCACCGTAGCTGCTAGCACCACCACCAACAGCCGAGCACCACCACCCTCACACCTCCGAGCACCACCACCACCACCACCACCACGATCGACACAAGTACCACCCCCGCGGTCAACGCCGTCAGTAACCGAAGCCGCAGCACCACCACTGCCACCACCCGCAGCCACCTGGGTAACTTTTCCTCCTTCATCCTTGTTGTTGTGTAGTTATATATATGTGTTAAGAGATACCCTAGTTAGTTTAGGTTTTCCTGAGTAATGCACATGTTTAGTTTAATGGCATGTTCTTGGCATTATTTATCTATGTGAAATGCATATTTTAATAGCAATTGTTTGAGGTTATATATATACGTAAAATGTTATGAATGAGGGTATTATATGTGAATGTTATGCGTATTTAGGTGTGACAACTAAATTGGGTTTATGCATTATATCTATGATAACATGGTCGGTATAATTGAGGATGAACATTATACATAGATGACTGAAATCTATGCTAATTGAAGATATTATTTGAGGACGTTATGCTATTTGATAATTTGTATTTGATGCAACGTTATCCTAGTCAACTTGGGTTAACCCTCTAGTTAGTACCTTAGACGTGAGTTTTGTAACTAAGACAGAAACCTATGCTAGTCATAATGTCATCTCTTATTCTAGATAGTTTCGAGCTTGATTATTAATTAATTTTATATATCATCTCTAGGTACTTTGGGATCCTCGGACTTGGATGTTGTACCGGAGCCCTGCCTTCAGCATTCGGATCTAGGCAAGTGTACCTTATCATTCTGTATCTCAGTTCCAGATTTACTATTTATTTTATCTATACATTATGTCCGCTTTGGATCAAAATTGTTACTTAGCGTCCGAGTCATATCCGAGTGCAGACGTTCGTCGATAATGTCTAGTATCAATTAATAGATGTTCTTGATACCTTGATGTACCTACTTGGTTACATTGAAACCCTAGGACACAATCAGACACTATCATCGTGCTCCCGTATCCTAATAGTGTCAGCATGACCGGAATCTGTAATGAGTTTAGGATCATGATTGTTGCTAGTTACTTCAGTATGACGAGACTGTTAGATAGAGGTTTAGGCTCAGTGAGCAGCGGATATGTCTCGTTAATCGTATTGGGAGGAAAAGACAGTTACTAGGCGCTTGGGCTACTTTGCACGCGATAAATATATATATATATATATATATATATATATATATATATATATATAAAGAGAGAGAGAGAGAGAGAGAGAGAGAGAGAGATCATGTATCCGGAGTTATAGTAATACCCGTATGACTCTGTGCTTGGAGCTACGGTATGCACCGTGTGTCTCTGTGCCTCGGAGCTACAGATTTATATTTGGAAAGCCTACGTGTCGAACATTGTCTTCAAGTTGCGTCTCACTTAGGTGGTTATTCTAGATTACATCGGCGTATCACATGTTTCTTTTTATTTTACTATGGCATACTATTTTCGTACCTTGTTGTGTCCCTCTGAGGACCTGATTCCCTGTCAGATTGTATGGTCGATTGCTGACGGGAGGCTGGAGCTGTTGATGAGTATTATACCGGTATGCAAGTATTGTTACTCAATATTTGTATCATTTTTTTATTGTTCAACTATTATGATCTTTGCTTATTTTCTGCTAGTATAGCCTAGTATTTGTAGACTCATATTATTTCCTTCGAGTCTATTCAGATGAATGTAGTATGGGGTGCACACCATGTTACATTTTGTCCCTTCTTATTTACATATCCCTGTAGATTGAGACATAGATATGTATACCTTGTTATCTAGATAGTGACCCTCATTTACAGCTTATATGTATTGGATTCGGACTGGAGTCCCCTTGGTACGTTGTTGGCCATTGCCACGTGGCCTAGTCCCGGGTATTCTAGGACTGGGGAATGACAATATATATATATATATATATATATATATATATATATATATATATATATATATATATATATATATATATAATGTAAATACTAAGATATTCTCTCTTAGTAGTCAATTCTTTCATACACCTTGAGTGCAAAGTTAAGATTCTCATGATACACACCCAATTGAAGTATCAAAATCCATATTTCTCGATAATTACTAATAATACACACCAAATACATCATTATATGACTAATTTAGCTAGTTAGAAAAGGAATTGAAGGGAATTAACACAAATCATCCAAAATGAGTTCCGTATTATATCGTATCCCAAAATATCATGATACGGCCTACTCGTATCCATTTGTGAACACGTATTTACTCTCACATCACCAATATAAATCTAATTATACCAATTTGGCCTAATGACAACCACTTGGTGCACCAATCTCGGATTTTCTCTAAATTGGTTATAAAAACCTATGTAGTGGTCACAATAAGGGTCAATTGGGCCTATAATTTCTTGCTATGGGTAGCCCTATGCCATGGAAGGGTTTTTAATAATCAAATGAATGATTTAGAACCTAAAGTGAAGGAAAAATTCAGAATTATACCTATTGGGAGATGGATTTCCAATAAAATGCTCAATAGGACACGATCCGGATACGATCTCCTTGTCAATAACTTCTCTTCCAAGTGCTCCTTGCAAATCCAATCTCAAATGCTCTTCAATTGATGGAAATAAGAGGGAATAAAGAAAATTAGGGTGAATTTGATTGAGGGATGAAGTGAATTGGGGATGAACTAAATTGGGGATATAAATTTGGAATGAAAAGAGAATGGAGGAGAGAGAGTCTCCCCTTTTATGACCGGCCCCCTCCTTCTTGGTGTCACAACCCGCACCCGGTGTAAGGGTACTAGTCGGAAAAAACGCCCAGCCTACGCTGCAGAATCGGCGGTAGAACGCTGTCTAGATAATCTATCTAACAATGTAATAAACCACCAATAAGGATAGTATACTCAATCACAGAACTAAGATAGAAATGAGCACGAATCAGATAAAGAATAGAATAGTCACAATACAACTCATGAGTCTAAAAATACATCAATGAGTCTGAAGAAAATACAGAAATAAGCTGGAGACAAATCCAGTACAAAAGAATACTACGAGGCTACAACTCCAGGGTCAACTGTCTCAGTTGGGATAAGTCCCTCTTGAGCCAGGGTCTCAGAATCTAAACCCACAACATCCTGGGGTCCATAATAGGTAGGGTACCACTCCTCAGTGTCATCTGGAAAAATATATCCAGTCAGGAAAGGAGCAGAGTACATCTCTAACAGCAGTTCTTATTAATGATAAAAACTATGTAATTGTAAATAGCTGTGGATAAACAAGATGCACAATAGATACAAGAGATATATGTATAATAAAGAAATACTGGAATTAAATACAATAATGAATAATATGCCAATGAAACAATAATACTAATGACTAAGTGTGTGAGTACTAGCTTAACATGTGATCGGCTTGGGCAAGATACAATACGGCCTGGCTAATGATACGTGGGGTGCATGATCAACACTATTCTGTAATCTGTACTTTATTCTATAGGGATATTGATCACATATCTATACTAATACTTCCCACCCCCGACTGGTATAATAGATCCAACCACGGTATGCTATGGCACTAGATTCCCCAAGAAGAGAGCGACTCCTCCCGAAAATCGGTGTCTGTACATGTACAAGATAACCAATAAAACAATACTTGCACCATATACACCATATACCAAGGAATAACATCTCATGATGAGATCCGGATATACCAATCCGTGTAACCATAGTGTCAAGAGAACATGGATATCTATACTAGATACAGTGAACATAGAGGATATCATAAATGAGAAACTATCAGAGAATGTACTCGCCTGAAGTCCAATGAACAGTCTCACAGATGTCTGACTCGGTGCCTCGAAGACCTAGATATGGAATATAACATCAATACAAGGTCCCAAAAAAAGAATAAGTTAAACTAGTCAACTTCTAGGTCAATAAGTCAATTCTAAGTCAAAAGTCAACTATGGTCAACTCTAAAGTCAACTAAAATCAACTATGGTCAAACTAAGGTCAACTATCTATTTCTAGGTTGCACAAGTCTAGTACCAAAAACTTGGATCAAAATACTAAAATCTAAGTCATAAAACTACATCCTTAAATATTAGGATACCGTATCTTAGGATACGTAAATCCAAGGTAAATCTCACAATACCTATATATTAATACTAATGTATAATAAATAGAATATTAAAATACAACAATTAGGAATCATGGCTTTGAACCATATTGGTACCCACATAAAGTAATGCTCAAGATACATATAGGTATATTATTTATCCTTATACTTGGTCTCCAAGTAATGTGAAATATCCAATATACCCCTTGGGGCTTGTCATGAATGAATGTAATTAAGGATGAAGCTTCTACTCATAATGGTTGGTTAATTAAATCACTTAACTTAACAAGGGTGACTAATTATTGGGCTCAAATGGGTCTAACTTAATATTGGTCCATGACAAATCTAGTTAGGTCCAATTAGGTTCACTAACAACTAGTCTAACTAATGGCTAACAACCAACTACCAACTATATACAATATATAACCATATTTAACAATACTAATTATTTTAAAATAAAAAATACCATTCAATATAATTATTAACAATGATACAAAATAGAAAAAGATAAAATTAACCCTTCTCCGAGAAAGTGGTAGTGACACAAATACTCATAGGAAGGGACCGGTACTTATTCTGATACCGATACTATGAACCTTGGTAAAAACCATGTTAGTCTCCAGTTACAACTTTGTACATGGATATAATGTAAATAATGATCATGCACCCAACATTGCTCTTGTTTGAGTGTATTTTGTAATTATATTAAAATGGAATAAGGAGCCACTAAAATATAATTAAAATAAGTCATAGGCTTCACTTAGAAAATACCAAAATTAGATTAGCAATTCAAAAAAGGTATCAGTAATGGAAATCTAGAAGTCATTACTGGAAAAATCCATCGACGTGTGCCAATTTAGGAATCAACAACATGATCAAAATTCAGGAGGTTGTTAACTAGAATAATAGATGCTCTCTTTTTTTTTTTAAAAATGATCAAATTACTGTTGGAGTGGGTGGGGTTCCCAACCTATGCGAAAAATATTTTTGATTTTAATTGAGTATTCCTACATATAATAGGAATACCTCAATATATTTGGATTGGGTATTCCTACATATAATAAGAATATGCCAATGGATTTAGAATTGGATTGAATATTTCTACATATAATAGGAATATGTTAATAGATTTGAATTTGGATTGGTTATTCCTATATATAATAGGAATACTAGTTGTGGGTTTGAGGCTATATATATTAGGTGTCTCCTAGCCCAGCAATAAAATCTTATATCTCAAAAATATTGCAAAAGGAGGCAAGGGTGCTTTTACAATATTGGAAGGAGAGAGGAAGAGATTGAAGGCTACTTCGAAAAGGAGATCAATTTTGGGTAATTATTTTCTCGTCAGCTTCGTTCTTTGTTTATCTGTGATCTATTTTCTGTTCCAAAGAGTTGTGGTGATCCGTTTGGATCGGTGAGAAGTTTATAAGGAGTCGGTGTATTTCTTATTCCATTAGTGGAGGTTTTTCAGGGTTGGACTTCGATCGTCCCATAGTTTTTTCCATTTGGATTTTTTACATAAAAATCTCTGTGTCTGCGATTTGTGTTTGGCATTTTTGGTTTGTGTGCTTTTGCTCAATTTTCTCGCAGGGCTTCTTGGTTTTGGAAACGGTTTCCATACTTTCATTCCCAACAAAGTGGTATCAGAGCCAGGTACTGGAGTTAGTGAGGTCAGGAGTTGGCAGGCAAACCAGGGAGGAGAGATGGACGCGAAACCGATGCGCATGGTAAACCTGAACGGTACCAACTATCTTTATTGTCCGAGCAAGATGAAGGATTTATTGTTCGTCAAGAAGTTGTATCTTCTAGTATCTGCATCCGAGAAGACCAGTGACAAATCTGAAGAGGACTAAAAGTTCGATCATATACAGGTGTGTGGATATATCAGGCAATTCGTTGACGAAAACGTGTACAATCACGTTGCCAATATTAAGAATGCGAAGACGCTGTGGGATAAGCTAGAATCGTTGTATGCAAAGAAAACTAGGATAAATAATGTTCCTAATCCGAACAATAATGGGTCTACGATACAAAGATGGTGCATCTATTACGGATCACTTGAGTGAGTTATAGGGCTTGGTTGACCAGATATCCTCGATAGGAGTCAAGTTTGACGACAAAGTATAAGGACTATGGTTGTTGTGTATATTTTCAGACTCGTGGGAAACCGTACGAGTATCTATGATTGCTTCTGCTCCGGAAGACGTGGTCAGTCGGGAGCTTTCCAAGAGCAGGGTACTAGATGAAGAGATACGGATACGTTCTCAGGGAACTTCATCCATATCCCACTCAGAGGCGCTAGTTTCAGAGAGCCGCGGAAGAAGCAAGAGAAGAGGTCCAGGTGGTGGCAGAGAAAAGCAGGGACAAGCCCAAGGGTCAGTACAAGGACTCGGAGTATTATCAATATGGCAAGAAGGTCCACATCAAGCAAACTATTTTGCTTGAAAGAGGAAAAAGAAGGGCAAAAAGGGGAAGCAAAGTGAGAACACTACAGCGGCGGCCTCGACACATGGAAGTAACATAATCATTGTAGATTATGAGATAGTTATGAACCTTGCCTGCGATGACAACTCTTGGATGGTGGACTCAGGTACTTCAGCGCACCTATCTCACAACCGGACACTATTTGCTACTTACATAACATGCGACTGTGGAGTATTGAAGATGGACAACGGAGATGTGTCGAAAGCTGTTGTTGTTGGAGATGTGTACTTGAGGACAAAGATAGGTGCAGTTCTTATTCTCAAAGATGTCCGCCATGCCTCTCATGTCCGTTTTAATCTGGTGTCAGTTCGAAGGTAGGATGAAGAGGGTTTCTTCAACCTCTTCGAGAACAGTCAGTGGAAGCTTTCCAAAGGTTCGATGGTGATTTCTAGAGGAAGTAAGAAGTTCGGACTCTATTATAGAAAGGGAGCGTACATGGGGCATATGAGGTGAACACAGCTGCTGATGCGTCTATTGAGTTGTGGCATAGGCGGCTCAGTCATATCAGCGAGAAGGAGATGAGATACTTGGTGAATAGAAAGGTGATTCCAGGGCTAAAGTCTACAAAATTAGAGAGATATACACACTGTTTGGCAGGAAATTAAAATAGGATATTTTTCCAAAGTCATCCAAGTTCAAGGAAGACGGCATTGCTCGAGTTGATTTACTCGGATGCCTGCAGTCCAATGAAGGTAAATTTTATTGGTGGTGCTTCTTATTTTATGACTTTTATTGATGATAGTTCTAGAAAATTTGGGTCTATGCCCTAAAGACCAAGGATCAGGTGATGTCCACTTTTAAAGAGTTCCAGGCCTCTGTTGAAAGCGAGACGGGCAATAAGCTACTATGTGTTTGGTCCGACAACGGTGGCAAGTACATTGGTCCCTTTGATGCTTATTTCAAAGAGCGAGGGATACTATATCAGAAGACTCCAGCAAAGATACCATAGCTCAACGGTGTAGCGGAGCACATGAACATGATGCTAATAGAGAGGGTGTGATATTTGTTGTCAGAAGCAAACTTACAGGACAGCTATTGGGGTGAGGCACTTTACACAGCTGCTTATGTTATTAATTTATCTCCTAGTGCTCCTTTATAGGGTGATGTGCCTGACAAAGTATGGTACAACAAAGAGCCATTATACAATCACCTGTGAGTGTTTGGTTGTAAGTCATTCGTGCATGTACCAAAGGATGAAAGATCCAAACTTGAGCCAAAGATGAGACGGTGCATCTTTGTCAGCTTTGGTCATTATGAGTTTGGCTATAAACTCTACTATCCAAAAGAGAGAAAGATCTACCGAAGCAGGGACGTAGTTTTCGTCGAGGATCAGACAATGACCAATACTCAGGATTCAGAGATGCCTTGTGAGACTGAGGAATTTCCTGAGTTAGAGTCATTTTGCTTCGAGAAGTTTCCAGAGGACATCACAAAGGATCCAGTTATGGGGAGCCAGTACATGGAGTTGCTCCCAACCTTGATCATCAGTCTACTGATGGTGGTCAAGGTGACCCTCAAGAGGATGAGAATACCGAGGAGGTAGTTCCTGAAGGGGAGGAGGTTGTTTATATACAGCCAGCACCAGTAGTTTCGTTGAGGAGGAGTGATAAAGAGTGTCGACCATCTATAAGACACTTGTCACACCCTGCTCCTAGAATACTGGGTAAATATGGGGACTGACATGGCCAACCGTACCTTGTAGAATACCAAAGTAAGCCGTAATATGGTAAGGTTGTCTAGAAGACAGATGAGTAAACTCTAGCATGCTATGACGTCAGTCCTAAGGCTGACAAATCCTATTATCTCAATCCAAGAACACAAGTACAAGAGTATATCATACATGAAAGTAAAGAGGTATAACATATTATATGTCACATATGATCATGAATCTAGTGAATACAAAATACTGACTAGCAGATTTTAAATATAAAAGATCAAATATACCAGCCATGATCTAATATATACATAATGTTGACTGTAGTCTCAAAAATATAAGGAGCTAAGTCTGTTCCTTGCTAAACACCACAAAAAGAAGTCATAAAGACGAGGGGTGAAAGAAGAAAATCCACTGGCGAGCTTCGACCGTAGTCCTACGAGTGCGAGTCATCTTGCTGGAAGTGCGAGGGATCCTGGTTCTCTTCGGGGTAACCTGGAAATTCAAATCTAGTGGGGTCAGAATCCCAAGCAACAAGTACCACAAATGAGCTCGAGGTGATAGACTAAATACATCACAACATAAGCAAAAAAGATATAAGAAATAAATGCAGATCGAGACTTGTAAGGTACCAACGTACTCATCTCAAAAATAATACTGGAAGAACTGATAATAAGTGAAGAAATAAAAGTAAGGCGACGAGCGTCAAGAGCGCATAGGAACTACTCTGAATCGAGGCCATAACCCTTAAACCAAACAAGGACCGAGGTTGTAGACCTTCGCCCGAGCAGAACTTAGCACCATAACCACGTGCCGGAAGAAAATAAAACTAGAAGAGCAAGCTATACGGATAACAACATCCCATCCCCGGCCAAACATGCCTACGGCTTACTATAATTAACTAACTAGGGTTATCACAGACCCTAATTACTAGAAATGTATTGCTAAGAATATTGCTACCACCGGCACTGCATTCAACCCGAATGGCCAAGGGTACGCTTGTCTCAAATTAATATATATCACAATAATGAGTAATGAAACATAACTTGCAACTTATCATAATTAAACATAAACTTGTTTGAAATCATAAACTCGTTTAAAGGGCAAAACTTGTCTTGTAACGAAACTTGCATGCAACTAGTCTTGTAAAATAATATATAAACTTGTCTTGTAAGTGCCACAACACACGTAAACTTGGTCAGTCATAGATCCCTTGCCTAGCAGGGTGATTCCATGTTGCTTGGGGCCCTTGGAGATCGAGGTAGACGGTAGCGCAATATTCTTCCCTTCCAATAATCTATATATGAATCAAGCATGTTAATTATTACCAGATTTATTATAAGTTATCGGGTCGTAGACACTTGAGAACTTCCTAGAATGACGAGTCACGAATACGAGCTTTTCACGAGTTATCACTAACAAACTTATCATATCCGCAACACGCGATACATTGGCAATACTCACACTCCATTGCCGATGCCAAATTGTAATAGATTAACATGCACAAACAATCCACGGTGTCGTGAGGATCATAAATCATATATTAACATGTGAGCACAATATCACTATATTCTAACATAACAGAATAAAAAGTGCACATGATAAAACCAGAGGAAACAGGAAAGAACTGTCAAAACTGAGCCACATGAACAAAATTGTCAAAACTGGGCCGCATGAACAAAACTGTCAAAACTGGACCGCATGAGCAAAACTGGGCTGCATGAGTAAAATTGTGCCGCATGAGCGAAAATGGTCCGCATGAGCGAAACTGGACCACATGAGCAAAAATGGTCCGCATGAGATTCTGTACCTTCTCCAAACAGCAAGTCCAGCCATGGCCGAAAGCTCAAAAATGAAAAAAAAAATTATTTTCTTCATAAAATCTGCATTTTTAAGTCCAAATCAAGCGAAACAAAAGTCAAAATCGCACAAAATTTAATGCTCTATCACATGGAACTACTAGTTTTCAAAAATAATAAATTTTAATATATCAAAACCATAAAAAACTCATAGAACCCATAGAAACCCTAACTTGAAACTCAGATCTACTCTAAATCATCCATCAAAACAAAAAATCCAAGAACTAAAAATGATGAGGAACACAAGAAGAACATTTTCCATCAACCATATTTTTAATTTATACAATATAAATAAAATCCAAAATTTATGGCTTTATCATTTGAACAAGATGTACTTGCCTGGAGTGGCTTCCTAGCCTCTCTCTCACGGTCCAAGCTATAGCAACTTCTCCCAAGGGTTAGGGTTTGGCTAGGGAAATCTTGAGGGAAAGGAGGAAGAAAGAAGAGGAAAAGTAAAAATAAAGAATAAAAAGGGAGGAGAGAGAAATACTTTTATATATATATATATATATATACACACACACACACACACACACACACACACACACACACACTAAAGAGAAAAAAAAGATGGTTTAGTCATGGGTTCAATCAAACGAACCGAACTAAGTGTCCATTCTACATGCGGGTCCTAAACCGGGTCTATGACAATGCCAATGGATATTCTACTGGTCTTGGGTAGTCTCTCTCAACAACAAAAAATAAAGTAATAAGTAAAAGACAGGAACCAACCTGAAAAATATAGCAGGAATACATTATCAGAAAAAACTTAAATTCTAGAAATTTAAGAAATACCAAATCTGGAAATGAGTGTGACATCTCTACCCTCCTTAGAAAAAATTGATCCTCAGAATTTCACCAAGGATACTCTAGCTAGGACACACGAGAAAGATCAGGAAACCACAAGTCATTAATCAAAGGATTATACTAAGAAAATAGCTAAAATAGAAAGGATAGCTGTAAAAAGTAACTAATGAATAAATTTACAAAAGCAACACATAAGGAGAATGGAGGCATATGGATACATATACCCCTGAGTCAGTTAAATAGGAACTCGTCCTCGCTTGCCTATGCTAACTCACAAAATGGACAAGAGCCAAGCAATGAGGTAAGTCGGTACCAAGGATCTTATCATGGACATGACTCCGATCCAAGGCGTACCTTCGTAGTCGGGTCCCATGATAGACATCAAGTACCACAGGATACAGAGGCGAAAGAGTATGATGAGAAGCTCGTCTCTGCTCGACGAAGGGATCGAGATGACTATTGCACTCCGAGCATATCGGAATACAAGGTCGCCCGACAAGAACCCAAGAATAAGATAGACTAAGGGAACCTTGGGAATCTTACCCACAATCGTAGCGCCTGCGACTAACAACTGCTCCAGGTTGCCGAATCCTTATGCACGCTCACGCCGAGGAGCTGGTGCTCTAACTTGCTGCTGGTTTTGCCTTGCTTGCTGTGCTTGCTGGACTTGCGCATACTAAGCCGGATATTGCTGCTGGAACCGTTGAGTCTGTGTCGGGAGAGTACGCTGGGCTAGGGGTCAAACTGCTAATATTGGTCCCCTCGGACCTTCAATTGCTGCCTGAGGCAGAGCTGGTAACTATCGGACTGCGAAAGCCTCAGGGTACAAAAGTGGGCATGAACCAATCATATGGTCAGATGCCCCACATCTGAGGCATTAACCGTTGGCCCTTCTATACTGATCTCTGGTATTCCCTGGCTTGCCACAGTGGCTATACCCTGCTGATGATGACTGTCTTCTAGACTACACCAAGGTTACTATAGAAGCTAGAGGTACAGGCGGGCGAGGAGCACTGATTACAGGTGCTGTAGGTGATGACTGAATACTGACACCTCTCATGGATGAGTGGGACCTCTTTTAGCCTTCAGTCCTTGGTACTAATCTCTGGCCGACAACTTCTTGGGACCTAGCTGCCCTCAATACTGCATCATAGGTGGCATAATCGTGACCTACCATAAACTATTGAATCTCTAAAAGTAAACCCTGCTCGAATCTCTTGGCTTGATCCTCCTCGGAAGCTACTATATGGGGAGCAAATCGACTCAGTCGACAAAACTCGGCCACATACTGGTTGACTGATCTCATTTGCTGATGGAGGTTGATGAACTGCTGTTGGAACTAGAACTTGGCGGTCGTGTGAAAATACTTCTCTTGGAAGCGCTCCTTGAATGTCCTCCAATTAATAGGCTTTGGAAGCACCATTTCTTATGCTGCCCACCAATCTCAGGAAAGATCTGTTAATTATAGATTTACAACTACCACATTCTCATCCTCGGGGGTCTTAGTCGCATCTAGGATAGCCTCGAAATCCTGGAGCCAAGAATCTGCTGAGACGGCATCCACCGTGCCAAGGAACTTGGTCAGGCGCAAGCGACTAACATTTAACGCTGAGTTGTGACTATAATGCCAACTGTTCTCGAGTGCTACTCTAACTCCTTAGCAAATAGTAGTATTGGTTTGTTTCTGCCCTTACTGGAACTTCTAGCAGAGTTGGACCACTTATTGCTGAAGCTGGAGTTGTTGTTGCTGTTGTTGTTGTTGTACCATCATCATGGCTTGGATCATTCCCAACATGGCCAGCGGGCCTGCCTTTTTTGACTGTACTGGAAGAACTGGGGCTGCTGGCTGGGCTAGTAGATCTTACTGGGCTGGTACGAATGGCAGAGCAGACTGGAATGGCCATCCTGGCAAGTTTGGTGGAGCTGATTGTGCTGGTCGGACATGCATAATTTGCGAAGATGGTTGATGAAGAGCTACGGGTGCTTTCCCTAGGTTCAATGGCGGGGCCTAATATTGGCCTATTATCGGATCTACCAGCGGTGCAATAGAACCCTCAGAAGGAGGATCAAGTGGAGTGCCCCTGAAGAATAAGGACACAAGGCAATCAATAATAGACGTTAATGAAACAATTATGTCAAGCAAGTTTGAAGTTCAAGGAAAGCGAGAGATGCATGTTGTAAGTGGAGTTCAATCGAAGATTATAAAGGATTAAGATTCGAACAAGATGAGTCCTCCCACAAGTCTGAAAAATATAACTACATGGGCCACCAATAAATCTTGTCACGCCCCGCTCCCAGAATACTGGGTAAATACGGGGACTAACATGACAAACCGCACCTTGCAGAATACCGAAGTAAGCTGCAATGTGTTAAGGTTGTTTAGAAGACAGATGGGTGAACTCGAGCATGTTATGATGTCAGTCCTAAGGCCGACAAATCCTATTATCTTAATCCAATAATACAAGTACAAGAGTATATCATACATGAAAGTAAAGAGGCATCCCAAATTATATATCACATATGATCATGAAACTAGTGAATACAAAATAATGCACTAACAGAGTTTGAATATATATGATCAAATATACTAGTCATGGTCTAATATATACATCATGTTGACCACAATCTCAAAAATATAAGGAGCTAACTCTGCCCCTTGCTAACACCACAAAAAGAAGTGATCAAGATGAGAGGTGAAAGAAGGAAACAAACTCGCGAGCTTCGGCCACAGTCCTACGAGTGCGAGCCATCTTGCTGGAAGTATGGTAGATGCTGGGTCTCTTTGGGGTGACCTGGCCATGCAAAGCCAGTGGGGTCAGAAGCCCAAGTAAAAAGTACGACAAAGGAGCTCGAGGTGATAGACCAAACATATCACAACATAAGAAAAAGAGACATATAAGAAATAAATGCAGATCAAGACTTGTACAGTACCAACGTACTCGTCTCAAGAATAATATTGAAGAACTGATAATAAGTGAAGAAATGAAAGTAAGGCGACGAAAGGCAAGAGAGCTAGGAACTACTCTGGATCGGGACCACAATTCTTAAACCAAACAAGGATGGGGTTGTAGACCTTAACCTGAGAAGAAGTTAGCACCCTAACCACGTCCTGGAAGAAAATAAAACTAGAAGAGCAAGCTATATGGATAACAACATCCAATCCATGGACAAAGATGCCTACAACTTGCTATAATTAACTAACTAGGGTTATCACAAGCCCTAATTACTAGAAATGCATTGCTAAGAATATTGCTACCACTGGTACTGCAGTCGACCCGGATGGCCAAGGGTATGCTTATCTCGAATTAATATGTATCACAATCATGAGTAATGAAACATAACTTGCAACTTGTCATAATTAAACATAAACTTGTTTGAAATCATAAACTCATTTGAAGGGCAAAACTTGTCTTGTAACGAAACTTGCATGCAACTTATCTTGTAAACATAACTAATATATAAACTTGTCTTGTAAGTGCCACAACACATGTAAACTTGGTCAGTCATGGAGCCCTTGCCTAGCAAGGTGATTACATGCTGCATGGGGCCTTTGGAGATCGAGGTAGCCGGTAGCACAATATTCTTTCCTCCCAATGATCTATATAAGAATCAAGCATGTTAATTATTACCAGATTTATTATAAGTTCTCGGGTCATGGGCACTTGAGAACTTCCTAGAATGACGAGTCACGAGTATGAGTTTTTCATGAGTTATCACTGGCAAACTTATCATATCCGCAACATACATTGGCAATACTCACACTCGATTGCCGGTGCCAAAATGCAATAGATTAACATGCACAGACAATCTACAGTATCGTGAGGATCATAAATTATGTGATAACATATGAGCACAACATCACTATATTCTAACATAATAGAATAAAAAGTGCACAAGATAAAACCAGAGGTAGCAAGAAAGCACTATGAAAACTGTCAAAAACTTGGCCGCATGAGCAAAACTGTCAAAACTGGGCCGCATGAGCAAAACGGGGCCGCATGAGCAAAAATGGTTCACATTAGCAAAACTTGGCCGCATGAGAAAAAATGGTCCGCATGTGCGAAAATGGTCCGCTTGGGATTCTGCACCTTCTCCAAACAGCAAGTTCAGCCATAGTCGAAAGCTCAAAAATGAAAAAGAATATTTTCTTAATAAAATCTTCATTTTAAGTCCAAATCAAGTGAAACAAAAGTCAAAATCGCATAAAATTTAATGCTCTATCACATGTAACTACTAGTTTTCAAAAATAATAAGTTTTAATAGATCAAAACCAAGAAAAACTCATGTAACTCATAGAAACCCTAACTTAAAATTCAGATATACTCCAAATCATCCATCAAAACACAAAACTCCAAGAACTAAAAATAATGAGAAACACAAGAAGAACATTTTCCATCAACCATATTTTTAATTTACACAATATAAATAAAATCTAAAATTTATGGCTTTATCATTTGAGCAAGATGTACTTGCCTGGAGTGGATTCCTAGCCTCTCCTCTCACGGTCCAAGCTACAACAATATCTCCTAAGGGTTAGGGTTTGTCTTGGGGGGCTTGAGGGAAAGGAGGAAGAAAGAAAAGAAAAAGTGAAAATGAAGAATGAAAAGGGAGGAGAGAGAAATACTTATATATATACTAAAGAGAAAAGAAAGATGGTTTAGTCATGAATTCAATCAAATAAACCGAACCAAGTGTCCATCCTACATACGGGTCCTAAATCGGGTATATGGCAATGCCAATGGGTATTCTACTAGTCACGGGTAGTTTCTCTCAACAACAGGAAATAAAGCAATAATTAAAAGACAGGAACCAACATAAAAAATACAGCAGGAATTCATTATCAGGAAAAACTTAAATTCTAGAAATTCAAAAAATATCAAATATAAAAACGGGTGTGACAATACTCATCGGGTGAGTATGTGCTACTGACTGACGGAGGAGAGCCCGAATATTTTGCACAGGTTATAGAAGACGAACACTGGCAGGAGTGGATGTAGGCTATGCAGGAGTAGATGAGTTTCTTATATGCCAATTCTACTTATGAGCTGGTGTCACCCCCACATTTCAGTTTAGGGGTATTTTTGTCTTTTCATAATTAATGTGTAAATGATTGCATGATATTTAATTATATTTAAATTGCTGTGATTTTGTTTGACTGTTGCACTTTACCGTTGCTTCGATAATTAGAGCACTACACTAGCCATTGTCTTCCAACTGATTTTACACCCTTGTCCTAGACGTGCCAAACTGTTACTTTGATCTTTGTGTGACTCATAACCATGTCTTGTTGTGCTTTACTTTAGTCGCACAGCATTTGTCGCGACCAATTATACATTTAATTTAATATAAATCAAACCTTGTATCCTTGTGTGTTCCAATCAAAATTGGAGACACAATCTCGACCTATTTTGAGCAACCCAAATTAGGGTAATAGTCTATTATGAGTCTACTTCATTCATGACACTTGTGTCCCACTTAAATTCAGACCCTTGTACTTTTAATTAATTTTAGAACACTAATTACATCTATTTTTAATTAGATAAACCATAAATCTCATTTCCTATAATTTTCTAATTGTTGGGCACTGTTGTGCACAAGGCATTAAGGTGTCCATCCCGTTGGACTCGACACCTAAATAAACCCAATTCTCCTTCATGTGTATTTTTTCATAATTTTCAAGAGTGAGTAATTTAATATCAACCTCCTTGAACCATGACCCCAAAACCGTAAACCAATGCATCATAGCCTTCCGTTTTAATTCCATTTAAATCATAGCCCTTGAAATACCCATGAGAAGACCCTTTCCCCAAGGGGTTGACCAAAGTCAACTTCTAGGTCAAACCAACCCTATTTTTGTATAAATACTCCTTTACTTTTTCTTTCTCTTTTTCTGAAAGCCAAACCCCAGCCGACATATTCATCTTCCCTTTACTGGGCATCCATCTCTTTTTCCCGCGCCGACCGGAGCAGCTCGACTCAAGCGACGCCGGAGCCACCCTCAACCTCGTCGGAACGCTGACACGAACAACCTCGCCCGCTGTACTCGCCTCGCCATCCCCGCGAAAGCCGTCATCCCGCCGTCGTGAACCCACTGTCTCGACCGGAGTCGAATCACCCGTTGTACTCATCGACCGCCTCCACGTCGAGCAGCAACCTGCCGGACCCCGACCTGCTGTACCGCCTGATGCTGTGCCAAGCCGCGGAACTTCACCGAGCCGTCGCCATCTCTACCAGAACTGCTGCACAGCGCCTGAATATCGTCGACGACTTGCCTGCACGACCGGAGACCCACTGACCTCGCTGAAGCGGACCGGAGCAACCCATCTCGACTGAACCGAGCCCCACGATGACCTCGACGCGCACGTCTTGTCCCACGTACCCAGGTTCGATTTCCCCTCGCGTGCATATACACGTACACGCATATGCGTAGATCTTCATCGTATTATATACGTATGTAGCCATGGTGTATTTAGTATATGATGGTATTGGTATATGATTGGTATGTATGTATTGGCATACGTATTAGCATATATTGAAGGTATATTGGTATATATATATATATATATATATATATATATATATATATAGTATGAACTCAATTAGTATATATATATACCTATATCTACTATAAATTGTAATTAGTTAGTATTAATGTGTATGCTAGATAATAATATGTATTATATGTCTATGTACTAGATGCCCGAGCGTAACCACGGATACCCCGTAGTTACATTGACCTGTGACCAGATAACATGTTAGCAGAATGCCATATGTACACTGATGTACTGGCAAGACCGTACCATTGACTGTCTGTTATGCACAACGACTACAGACGTGACACCCCTAGCGTAGTCTCTGAGATCATTGTGTTCTGATTGTGTGTGTTAGTATAATGTTTGATGCAATATTGTATTATATGATATGTCTATAGGACTGTTGGATCCTTCAGACGATACTTGGAACCCGGACATTGGTATTGCCAGCTAAGGACCACAGGCGAGTACATTCTTTGACAGTTTTTATTATGTTGATTATCTCTATAATTCTTGTTGTATAGCGTACATGACTCTGACACTATTATTTATACGAGTTGGCATCATTGAGATCTGTCACGAGGAGTCATGATTTGGAATCCATCGTGCTAGTTGGGAAAAAATGGGGAAATACTAATATCTTATATGATCATACCCAAACTTTATATGCATCATAGCTCACCCATACCTCACGTCGGTACAGCCTGACCATTACATGCCTCATAGCCTGTTATGTGTGACTAGCCTGACTATTGCTTGTATTATAGCTATCCGGATGGTTAGCCTGACCTTACATGAATCATAGCTAGTCATACATAGCAAGCCTGATCAGTCCCAAGCCGATCACATGATATGCTGATGTTTCACACACTTAGTTAGATGTTCATGACATGTATCTCTAGTATATTGATCTAGCATTCCTTATGTTCTCGTCATGATTCTAGCATTCACTTATATACCAGTTCATTGTTCTAGCGTGTACTTGTATTTCTATTCATTGCTAGATGTACATTGATGATAATATGCTCCAGTATTCCAGTTATTCCAGTATTTCCTTATTCCATTTATTCCAGTATTTCTTATTGGCAGTATTCATATATGTCTTGTATTTCTTTACACTGTATTATAGTTTTTGTCAATATATGTGGAACTGCTGTTAGTGCTTGTACTTCGTTCCAATCCTGACTGGATATTTTTTCTAGAGGATCTTGAGAATTTCTGTACCATACACTATAGACCGGATATAGATGCAGACTACATACCAGAGATCTTAGAGGAGTCTATTCCTTTAGAGAAGACATTGCCTGCAGCTATCTAGATAGTATTTATATTATGCATCTGAGACTTATTGAGGTTTATTTTAGTTTATGTTTAGACTTAGTCTTAGTTTATGTTGAGACTTGTAGAGACTTTATGTTGGACAGCTAGACTGTGATTTATCTACATTTGAGACATGGTGTTTAACTATGTCATTCTTCTTATCTTTTATCGTACTTTATACTCGTATAGATGTTGTGATTGAGTTTACACTATGAGATGTAGTGAGATGTATATTGTCCTCCTTATGGAGAGTGACATTATTGACAGGTTTTTAGTTATATAGTATTATTGTGACCCAGACAGCGTTCTACCGCCGATATTGTAACGTAGGCTGGACGTACCCACGCTCTCGTGCCCCTATACCGGGTGTGGTTCATGACAGTTGGTGCCATTGCCAAAGGGATAAAAAGCTTTAAAAAATCGATGGATATTCAAAGTGAAGCAGATAGATGATGCTACTCGCCCTCGATACAAATTAAGGCTGGTAGCTAAAGGCTACGGTCAGCGGAAGGGCATAGATTATGATAAGATCTTTTTATCAGTCATCAAGCAGTCATCTATTAGGGTGGTTCTAGCATTGGCAGCCAGTTTCGACTTGGAGGTCGAGAAGATGGACGTGAAGACGGCATTCCTCCATGTTAATCTTGATGAGGAGTTTAACCTAGTTTGGCTATCTTGAACTAGTCTTGACTTAAAAAATTATATATTATCTCTGTTAAGCATGTTTATTACTTTATTATACCAAATGACATAGAATTTCATATATAGGTCTGTAAGGCACCGATACGGACACAGTTTAAAATTTATTGCTCTGGACCACAGGCGAGTATATTTTCTGACAGTTTTCTTACTTGATAGTTATAATAATGCATATATTTAGTGATATCTTTTTTGATTCCTGATATGATGGTTACACAGACTGGTATATAGTGGATCTCCGTTATGAGATATTACTCTATCGTGATTACCTTGTATATCTCATTGATTATATAGATCATGATCATCATGCTCGTATTATAGACCTTGTATCGTGATTATCGTGTCATGATGTATCGTGACTTTGGATCCATCATACTAGCTAGGGCGGGGGAGTGCTAAGTAGATATGTGATCAAACATTTTTAGATATTGTACATATCATAGACATTGTATGATAGCTAATCACTGATATGATTGAGTTGTACCATCGCAGATATTGTTTGATAGCTGATCATACCTTACCAGAATAATTGAGCCATACTATTGTAGATATCGTATAGTATCGTGGATGATTGATCATATATTGAAAGCAGTACTTCAAAGACACAGTCAGTCTAGTTCAGTCTTTCCAGTATTGTTTAACATTATTGTCTATTACCATATTATATCTGTCTAATTACTTTTTCCACATTATTATTTATTGCTTATTGTATCTGCCTATTTATTTTCCACTATTTATTCTGTTATGATATTATATATTTATGTCATCATGTAGTTTATTTCTATTTACAGTATTATAGTTTATATCATGTAATGGAACTGATGTTAGGGTTGTACTCGTTCCTTCCTAACTGGATATATTTTTCAAATGATTGGCTAGAGGTGATGTGTCCCACCTATTATTTGTGATATTGTATTGCTCTAGTTATTAGACTTTATGGTATGTACTATATTTGAGATTCTGTATTGAGATTAGATTTTGAGACTTGGTCTTGTGATGTATGGCAACTCTTGTTCTCTTCTTCTATTTCATATCGTACATTTTATCTTCTATTAGTTGTTATTGTGATTGAGTATTGATTATCAATTATCAATTATCATATAGCATATTGTCTTCCAATTAGAGTTGAGATAGCATGACAGGTACCTTATACATATGGTGTGAGATATTTAGATAGTATTGCTTACCTAGACAGCGTTCTACAGCCAATGCTGTGGCATAGGCTGGACATACACACGTGCTCGTATCCCTACACCAGGTATGGGTCGTGACACGTGTGTGCAAGCCAGAATCAACCCACATCCATAAAAAGTCTTCCGTATCGACATTTTGCAAAATATCCTAGAAATTTGTGGTCGCTTGTCGGAATGCAACAAAACTTGCGCCAACTGATCTGTGGTATCATGCTAGTCTTGTGACCCAAGTTTTACCCAATTCTGAGACAGTTGATGTAACACCCGCAATCGTACGGTGCGTTACGCTGAGTCAGATTGAATAAAACCAATACTGGTTACATTTAATTTGTTAGATTTTGGGAAGAAGTATTGATTGAGTTGGTTTCATGTGAAGATGGCTAGCGGAGTTTGATGGGATTCAGGTGTTCGTTTAGAGCAGTACTGAGATAGCTGGATTGGAGCAATAATATCGTCTTCTTTAGTCCGATCGGTCGGATGATTTGTAGAGCACGTCCTGCTCGCACGGTCATACCAGTTGAGTAGATCGTGCTTTGCATCGGACCACGGGTCAAGGGATTGGCCGTATCGGCAGGGCAGGATGCTTAACAGAATCAAATATTGTGAGTGGGCTCTTTTCCTTCTCCTCTACTCCTTCATGCCTAATAATATGGAAAACACGTAAAGGCTTGAATACTCGGACTGGAACATTGGGAATCACTATACTGAGGCATGCATAGTATCATGCCCCAATCTCCCGCAAGCTCGATAGTCCCCGCTGAACGTGAATCACCACGTTCCAGCTCTCCCACAGGACAATCGTTCTCATCGGGACGTGATGCCGTACGAGCCTGGAGTTGCGCTCGTACAAGGCGATGTTGTCAAACACCAAAGTTATCATCAAAACGACCAAGTTGCAGCGAAAGTCAAGTATTGTGTACCAAGCACACATCAGAGTAATACGCAACGAAGCTCTCGATAGAGTCCAAATGAAATGCCACAAAGGCGATTGCCTCAAAGGTGATGAAATACTCTTGCTCTTTCTCTAGTCCACAAAGGTACTTACAGTTCATACATCATGTCTCGTATATCCAAGCAGTGCCACTACACCTGCGTATCTAAAATAATGCCCACAAACGTGGGTCAGTACACAACCGTACTGGTGAGTGGGGTAACCCACTCGTCTAAGCCGACACTAAGTAAAAATAGTGAATGCAAACAGTTATATGGTGATCTTTCTAGTTGAATCCTAGATTCATTTCATGGCATAGGGATGACATGTTAAGGAAAGCTGTAAAGCAGTTTAAGCATGCAAGCATTCAACTCAATCCAATCGACAAGCAATATATAACCAACCCGAAGGAAACTAGCATGCAAACCGTCCTACTCAAAGCCCAAGCAACACGATAACATATCGAACCATCAACCAAGCCTCAATATCCATCCTTAAACCAAAACTTACAATCCAATCTCAATGTGCACACTCTTGCCAAGGCAAGGTGGCCACGCCTACACGAAGCACAAACCAACCAAAGTAAAGCAAACCAACTCTTATCTATATGAAGTCACTAGCCAAACCATAAAGGACACATGATCGGACTGATCAAATGTGGTTCTACTCAAAACAACGCTAAGTAGCTAACCCACCTGGATCGATTCCAACCGCCAGCACCGCGCTCAAGGCACGTTACCAAGTTGTCTCCTCCATGGCCGAACGGTCCCGGTGCCCCGGAGCCTTCCCGTTCGAGGAGACCAAATTCCGTGCAACACAGGTTGTCCGTGACATACAGACACCAAGTAGGTATGACAAGAGGATCGAACATTCTCGCTCCACCAAGCGATCCTAGACTCGTTCAACCAAATATCCAACCAAAGCATCCATAACCATTCTTCCAACATATTGCCCAAGGCACCAAATCATAAGTTATTCCATAGGCAAAATATCTCTTCTCAGCACAGTGTTTCACATTGGGTACAACACCCCAACTCAGAATAATCCTATGGCATAATGCCCCAACAGTGGCACAATGCCCTCGCCGATGCAGTTGTTCGGTTTTGAACCACAACTGCTCGCTTTGCAAGATAAAGCATCCAAGTGATACTCGTGCACGGATGCACGCTCGCTCGCCCGAATTCCCGATGTTCCATCCAATATATTCCATCTGTCCAAGCATAATCCTAAGTTATTCAACCAACTGCCTCAAATATAATATTCCAACTCTAGCTCCAACTATCCAACGTGCAAATCAATTTAAGCCACAATCCTATCCAAGCAAACGACGTACACTCTATGCACGCCTCAGTATAGTAATTCCTAATATTTCAGTCCGAGTGTTCAAGCCTTTACGTATTTTCTATATTATTAGGCATGAAGGAGTAGAGGAGAAGGGAAAGAGCCCACTCACAATGTTTGATTCCGTTAAGCATCCTGTCCTGTCGATACGACCAATTCTTTGAATCCGTGGTCCGATGCAAAGCACAATCTACTCAACTGGTATGACTGTGCGAGTAGGCCGTGCTCTACAAATCATCCGACCGATCGGACTAAGGAAGACGGCATTATCATTCCAATCCAGCTATCTCAGTACTGCTCTGAACGAACACCTGAATCCTCTCGAACTCCGCTAGCCATCGTGCGGTTGTTGGGCGTTACATAATATACCACTTAGAATAAGGTTCGTCCACGAACCGTGCTGGTACTCATTCCTATCACATGTCGTTTGTCCAATTCCCACGATCCAGACTCAGCATCTCGCTCTACTGAACGTTCGTACAAATTTCTGAATTCCCACATCCTCCTTGCAGCTCAATACGAATTTATCATATCGCTTAGTTTTGGATCATACAGATATTTAAGGCGTCCCTAAAATATATGCATTTCAGCCGAGCTTTGCAATAGTAAATTTGAACAAGTTACAAGGGTATCTTTATGTCCGAGGCATCCATTCGCTTTACTCCCAATCGAACCAATCCTGATTTTTATTCCAACATATCTGCTTGAGTACTATTCTCAAATATGATGATTTTCTACCGACTCAATCAGTTCGTGTTCCAACTCAATCCATCCAACTATTTCTGAATCCGTACTAGCAACATCTCCAAATATATATCTCATGCACCGATCGATCATCTCAACTGATACTACCCCAACTAGGCGACTTACCCAAATATCAAATTATGCTCAGATCAGTTCAACCAAACACCTCTTCCTGCCATCTCAATACCTCACAGGATGAACATCTATATTGAGGTTCGTGTGATCCACGAAGATTTTGCCGCCACGCCAAAGGAATAGTATTGCCACGATTTTAACGTGGACACACTCGCCACAATTCCTAGGTTGCGCATGGAATAGTTTTTTATGCTGCTTCTACTGCCTCGAAGCATAGGATATCACCTTTGCCTTCCGAACGAGCATGCTTCCCAGACTAAGTTTCGATATATCTTGTAAATCTGAGGCACATCTGTCCCTTTCAGTATTCGCAAGGATTTGATCTGAACGAGCCGCTGCTTTAACTTCACGAGCTAGTTTCACAGTCGTTAATTCATATGAATGCTATTCCCTTCCAGGGCACGATAAGTCAGAGGCGATGCCATCTACAAAAATCTGTGACTCTGATCTCATCAGTTGACTTAGGGCCAATCCCACCATCGCTTCAATTTTTTGGCTGCTTCTTCAGCTGAAGGCTATCCCAAGGGTCTCTCAAATCCAACACTCAGTCAATAAGCCAAATCTCCAACACACTACTCATATCTGCCCTCGATGCACTCCCAAATGCACCGCCGCAAGGGTCGTTCTATGGGTCTACAATATTCATCTTCGATTTGGGCGGTCAAGTCGCTAGGATCAGCTGTCCCAAAGCTACGCTCGATAATTGTAAGTCATCACGATGGATAGTTACTATGAACTATGCTATATCTCCTCTACAAAATCTGAGCCACAATCCAACCATTCCATCCAAGCGAACTTCTGAATCCGAGCACTTCATGCACTACCTCTGTTGATCTGTCAACCAAACGTCGCTTAACTACCTAGAGTCTTACTATCTATCCAAGCCGCAATTCGAGAATTGCGCTCGTTGAAACTGTCTTCCATTAATTCGTCGTTCTGCCCTGAATCCATTAAATTTTTGAATTGTCATGTTCGTCTACTCGCACTACCAATTGCAATAATTTCTGAAACCAAAGACTTTGCTCAAACTCTTATCCGTTTGCCGCGTCCCACAATGCATGTCCAACTTACTCGAGCAGCACAGTGATTTGCTTAATTGTTGCTTCCACATTTAGCTATCTTCAAAAGTCTGTCCGTCATAATTCTTTGCCTACAGTTGTTGTCTTAATTCGTTCACGTCTTTCGGAGAATCCGTCTACCATCGTTGCACCATTTTGCCTAAAATTCTACTTTTGCTAAACCTGAGTCGACATCTCGAGCAGCAATATCCAAAATCCTTCAAGCCCGTGTGAAACCATCGCATTGCCCCTCCAAACCAAGTCGTGTTTCATTTCTAAATCAACGGCTCAAATGTGTTGCCCAAAATTCGTAGTCCGTGCTCGCTATACTCTAATTCACTCATCGCTTTGTTCAAGCATATCCCAACCGTTTGTTCCCTATGCTCAACTCTCTCTTTGCATTCATGAATGCTCCACCAAACTTCCAAATTGCGCAAGTGAAATCCGATATTCAACTTTCCATCTGATGGATCCCAACTTGTTCCAAATACTTTGTCCGCCTCAATCCTTCAAATTTCCAAACACTTATTCCCATAGCTCGTTCCGATCTCGTCCATGCTCTCAAGTTCAATGATACTTTCACTTGCACAAGTCCATTCTCGATTGCTCAACTCAATATTCGCTTGCTCCATTTTTCATTCCTTCCAACTCAATCGACGTGCACCAACCAACTTGTATTTCTGTTATCCGAGTCCGTTCAGACAATTTTCATTGATGTCTATCCAAAATATTCTAATGCCTTGCTCACTATGTGGTATCCCATATACCACTCCGAATCAAGTCTCTACTCGCATTATGATTCTTTCCACTGATCCGATATCCGTTCGAACCATCCCTTATGCGAGATCCTGCTATCCCCAACTTAAGTCTGACATAAAAACTCAGCCAATGCACGAACCATCCAACTCTTTCCATCAATCTCGCTATGCAACTTGTGCTATGTTCCATTCTCAATATTTCCAGCTATTCTCAAAATCGTCTGATACTTTTGCAATACGAGCAATCCCGTGCAACGATCTCTTCCAAGTAATCCAACCCAATACCCAACTGTTTCTTATATTTGTTATACGAGCAACTCGTGCAACATTATCCTGATATTCCTAAGCCAAACTCAAACCTGCTCAATCAATGCGCCACACGAGCAACTCATGCAACGCTCTCTGTGATACATCCAGCCAAAAATTAAACTTCCATCCCGTTCACATTCGCTACACGAGCAACTCGTGCAACGATCCATTCTTAATCGATGCTTCTACTCACAACATGTCGCATAACCAATCTCGTCTACCAATCAACTGATCCACTGATGCAATCAGAAACTCCCTAAACGACAAGCCAAGCCAACCCAATGACAGCTCTCAACTTGTTGCACAAATACAACAACGCCACCCAACTTGCTACACGAATGCAATAACGCCTAACGAGGCTAAGTAATCTAACGAAAACGAACAAAAATAACGCAACAAAGCACAATATGCAGCCACAACCAGCAATATATAGACTTATTGTATGAAACATCTAATGCGGCACTGAGTAGAGTCAAGAGCTAAACAACACACGGAAGCTATTTAGAGTTTGTGATAAAACGAAGGACCAAGTCCGAGAAAATGAACCAGGCTCTGATACCAATTTGTCACGCCCCAATCTCCCGCAAGCTCGATAGTCCCCGCTGAACGGGAATCACCATGTTCCAGCTCTCTCGCAGGACAATCGTTCTCATTGGAATGTGATACCGTACGAGCCTGGAGTTGCGCCCGTACAAGCGATGTTGTCAAACACCAAAGTTATCATCAAAACGACCAAGTTGCAGCGAAAGTCAAGTATTGTGTACCAAGCACACATCAGAGTAATACGCAGCGAAGCTCTCGATAGGGTCTAAATGAAATGCCACAAAGGCGATTGTCTCAAAGGCGATTGCCTCAAAGGCGATGAAATACTCTTGCTCTTTCTCTAGTCCACAAAGGTACTTACAGTTCATACATCATGTCTCGTATATCCAAGCAGCGCCACTATACCTGCATACCTAAAATAATGCCCACAAACGTGGGTCAGTACACAGCCATACTGGTGAGCGGGGTAACCCACTCGTCTAAGTCGACATTAAGTAAAAATAGTAAATTCAAACAGTTATATGGTGATATTTCTAGTTGAATCCTAGATTCATTTCATGGCATAGGGATAACATATTAAGAAAAGCTGTAAAGCAGTTTAAGCATGCAAGCATTCAACTCAATCCAATCGACAAGCAATATATAACCAACCTTAAGGAAACTAGCATGCAAACCGTCCTACTCAAAGCCCAAGCAACACGATAACATATCGAACCATCAACCAAGCCTCAATATCCATCCTCAACCCAAAACTTATAATCCAATCTCAATGTGCACACTCTTGCCAAGGCAAGGTGGCTACGCCTACACGAAGCACAAACCAACCAAAGTAAAGCAAACCAACTCTTATCTATATGAAGTCACTGGCCAAGCCATAAAGGACACATGATTGGACTGATCAAATGCGGTTCTACTCGAAACAGCGTTAAGTAGCTAACCCACCTGGATCGATTCCAACCGTCGGCACCGCACCCAAGGCACGTTACCAAGTTGTCTCCTCCATGGCCGAACGGTCCCGGTGCCCCAGAGCCTTCCCGTTCGAGGAGACCAAACCTCGTACAATACAGGTTGTCCATGACATGCAGACACCAAGTAGGTATGATGAGAGGATCAAACATTCTCGCCTCACCAAGCGATCCTAGACTCGTTCAACCAAATATTCAACCAAAGCATCCATAACCATTCTTCCAACATATTGCCCAAGGCACCAAATTATAAGTTATTCTATAGGCACAGTGCCTCTTCTCAGCACAGTGTTTCACATTGGGTGCAACACCCCAACTCAGAACAATCCCATGGCACAATGCCCCAACAGTGGCGCAATGCCCTCGTCGATGCAGTTGTTCGGTTTCGAACCACAACTGCTCGCTTTGTAAGATAAAGCGTCCAAGTGATACTCGTGTACGGATGCACGCTCGCTCGCCCAAATTTTTGATGTTCCATCCAATATATTCCATCTGTCCAAGCATAATCCTAAGTTATTCAACCAACTGCCTCAAATATAATATTCTAACTCTAGCTCCAACTATCCAACGCGTAAATCAATTCAAGCCACAATCCTATCCAAGTAAATGATGTACACTCTATGCACACCTCAGTGTAGTGATTCCCAATATTTTAGTCCGAGTGTTCAAGCCTTTATGTGCTTTCCATATTATTAGGCATGAAGGAGTAGAGGAGAAGGAAAAGAGCCCACTCACAATATTTGATTCTGTTAAGCATCATGTCCTATCGATACGGACAATTTTTTGAACCCGTCGTCCGATGCAAAGCGCGATCTACTCAACTGGTATAACTGTGCGAGTAGGCCGTGCTCTACAAATCATCCGACAGATCGGACTAAGGAAGACGGTATTATCATTCCAATCCAGCTATCTCAGTACTGCTCTGAACGAACACCTGAATCCCCTCGAACTCCGCTAGCCATCATGCGGTTACGGGGCATTACACATAGAGTGTACGTCGTTATTTGGATAGGATTGTGGCTTGAATTGATTTGCACGTATGGATAGTTGGAGCTAGAGTTTGAATATATGCATTTTGTGGTAGTTGGTTGAATGGTTTGGATTATGCTTGGACAGTTGGAATATATTGGTTGGAACATTGGGAATTCGGGCGAGCCAGCGTGCATCCGTGCACGAGTATCACTTGAGTGTTTTGTCAAGCAAAGCGAGCAGTTGTGGTTCAAAACCGAATAACTGCATCGGCGAGGGCATTGTGCCACTGTTGGGGGCATGGTGCCACATGATTGTTCTGAGCGTGGGGTGTTGCATCCAATTTGTAATACTGTGTTGAGAAGCGGCATTGTGCCTATTGAGATAACTTGAGATTGTGTCTTGGGCAATATGTTGGAAGAATGGTTATGGATGTTTTGGTTGAAATATTGGTTGAACGAGTCTAGGATCGCTTGGTGGGGCAAGAATATTCGATCCTCTCGTCATACCTATTGGTATCTACATGTCACGGACAACCTGTGTTGCACGGGGTTTGGTCTCCTCGAACGGGAAGGCTCCGGGGCACCGGGACCGTTCGACCATGGAGGAGACAACTTGGTAACGTGCCTTGGGCGCGGTGCCGGTGGTTTAATACGATTCAGGTGGGTTAGCTACTTAGCGCTGTTTTGAGTAGAACCGTATTTGATCAGTCCGATCAATGTCCTTTATGGCTTGGCCAGTGACTTCATATAGATAAGAGTTGGTTTGCTTTACTTTGGTTGGTTTGTGCTTCATGTAGGCGCGGCCACCTTTCCTTCGGCAAGAGTGTGTACTTTGAGATTTGGATTGTAAGTATTTTGGTTGAGGATGGATATTGAGGCATTAGATTGTTGGTTCGATAGACCCGTTGCTTGGGCTTTGAGTAGGATGGTTTGCATGTTAGAATCCTTCGGGTTGGTTATATATTGCTTGTCGATTGGATTGAGTTAAATGCTTGCATGCTTAAACTGCTTTACAGCTTTCCTTAACATGTCATCCCTATGCCATGAAACAAATCTAGGATTCAACTAGAAAGATTACCATATAACTGTTTGCATTCACTATTTTTACTTAGTGTCAGCTTAGACGAGTAGGTTACCCCGCTCACCAGTACGGCTGTGTACTAACCCACATTTATGGGCATTATTTAAGGTACGCAGGTGTAGTGGTGCTGCTTGGATATACGAGACATAATGTATGAACTGTAAGTACCTTTGTGGGCTAGAGAAAGAGCAAGAGTATTGCATCGCCTTTGTGGCATTTTATTTGGATCCTATCGAGAGCTTCGCTGCGTATTACTCTGATGTGTGCTTGGTACACAATACTTGACTTTCATTGTAACTTGGTCATTTTGATGATAACTTTGGTGTTTGACAACATCACCTTGTACGAGCGCAACTCCAGACTCGTACGACATCACGTCCCGATGAGAACGATTGTCCTGCGAGAGAGCTGCAATGTGGTGATTCACGTTCAGCGGGGACTATTGAGCTTACGGGAGATTGGGGCATGACAAATTGGTATCAGAGCGCTTGGTTCATTTTCTCGGACTTGGTCCTTTGCTTCATCACAAACTCTAAATAGCTTTCGCATGTCATTTAGCTCTTGACTCTACTCAGTACCGTATTGGATGTTTTATCCAATAAGTCTATATATTGCTGGTTGTGGCTACATGTTGTGCTTCGTTGCGTTGTATTTATTGGTTTTTGTTAGATCGCTTAGACTCGTTAGACGTTGTTGCATTCGTACAGCATATTGGGTGGCGTCGTTGCATTTGTGCAGTAAGTTGAGAGTGTATTGTTGCTTGGGTTGGCTTGGCTTGTCGTTCAGGGAGTTTTTGATTGCATCAGTGGATCAGTTGGTTGGCAAACGAGATTTGGTTATGCGACATATTGTGAGTAGAAGCATCGGATAAGAAAGGATCATTGCACGAGTTGCTCGTGTAGCGAAAGTGTTGGATAGAAGTTTAAATTTTGGCTGGGTGTATCACAGAGAGCGTTGAGCGAGTTGCTCGTGTGGTGTATTGGTTGAGCATGTTTGAGTTTGGCTTGGGAATATCAGGATAGTGTTGCACGATTTTCTCGTACAGCAAATATGTGGAACAGTTGGGTATTGGGTTGGATTACTTAGAAGAGAGCTCGATGCACGGGATTGCTCATGTTGCGAAAGTATCAGACGATTTTGAGAATAGCTGGAAGCATTGAGAATGGAACATAGCACAAGTTGCATAGCGAGATTGATGGAAAGAGTAAGATGGTTCACTTGTTGGTTGAGTCTTTGTGTCAGACTTGAGTTAGGAATGGCAGGATCACGCATAAGGGATGGTTCGAGAGGATCTTGGATCAGTGCAAAGGAATCGTAATACGAGTAGCAACTTGATTCATAGTGGTATATGGGATACCACATAGTGAGAAAGGCATTGAAGTATTTTGGATAGACATTAATCGAAATTGCCTCAACGGACTCGGGTAACAGGAATATAAATTGGTTGGTGCACATCGGCTGAGTTGGGAAGAATAAAAAATGGAGCAAGTGAATATTGAGTTGAGCAATCGAGAACGGATTTGTGCAAATGAAAGTATCATTGAACTTGAGAGCATGAACAAGATCGGAATGAGCTATGGGAATGAGTATTTGGAAATTTGAAGGATTGAGGTGGACAAAGTATTTGAAACAAGTTGGGATTGATCAGATGGAAAGCTGAATACCAAAGTTCGCTTGCATGATTTGAAAGTTCGGTGGAGCATTCATGAATGCAAAGAGAGAGTTGAGCATAAGGAATGAACAGTTGGAATACGCTTGAGCGAAGCGATGGGTTAATTGAAGGATGGGAATGAGTGTTTGGAAATTTAAAGGATTGAGGCAGACAAAGTATTTGAAACAAGTTGGGATCGATCAGATGGAAAGATGAATACCAAAGTTCGCTTGCACGATTTGGAAGTTCGGTAGAGCATTCATGAATGCAAAGAGAGAGTTAAGCATAAGGAACGAACAGTTGGAATACGCTTGAGCGAAGCAATGGATTAATTGAAGGATAGCGAGCACGGACTACGAATTTGGGCAACACATTTGAGCTGTTGGTTGAGCAATGAGACACGATCCGACTTGAAGGATTTTGGATATTGCTACTCGAGAAGTCGACTCGGGTTTAGCGGAAGTGGAATTTTGGGCAAAATGGTGCAACGATGGTAGACGGATTCTTCGGAAGGACATGAACGGATTGAGGCAACAACTGTTGAGGCAAAAGATTGTGGCAGACAAGACTTTTGAGGATGGCTAAATATGGGAATAACAATTGAGCAAATCACTGTGCTGCTCGAGTAAGTTGAACGTGCATTATGGAACGCGGCAAACGGATAAGAATTTGAGCAAGTCTTTGGTTTCGGGAATAATTGCAAGTGGTAGTGCGAGAAGTCGAACATGGCAATTCGGAAATTTGATAGATTCAGGACAGAACAACGGATTGATAGAAGACGATTTCAACGAGCGCAGTTCTCGAATTGTGGCTTGGATAGATAGCAAGACTCTAGGTGGTTAAGCAATATTTGGTTTACAGATCATCATAGGTAGTGCATAAAGTTCTCGGATTTGGAAGTTCGTTCGGATGGAATGGTTGGATTATGGCTCGGATTTGCAGATGAGATATAGCATGGTTCGTAGTAACTGTCCATCGTGATGACTTACAATTATCGAGTGTAGCTTCGGGACAGCTGACCCTAGCGACTTGACCGTCCGATCAGAGATGAATATTGTAGACCCATAGAACGACCCTTGCGGTGGCACATTTGGAAATGCGTCGAGGGTGGATGTGAGCGATAATATTTGGAGATATGTCTGAGTGTTGGATTTGAGAGACCCTTGGGATAGCCTTCAGCTGAAGAAGCAGCCGGAAGACCGAAGCGATAGTGGGATTGGCCTAAGTCAACTGATGAGATTCAGAGTCACAGATTTTTGTATATGGCATTGCCTCTGACTTATCGTGCCCTGGAAGGGAATAGCTTTCATATGAATTGACGACTGTAAAACTAGCTCGTGAAGTTAAAGCAGCGGCTCATTTGAATCAAATTCTTGCAAATATTGGAAGGGACAGATGTGCCTCAGATTTACAAGATGCATCAGAACTTAGTCTGGGAAGCGTGCTCATTTAGGAGGCAAAGGTGATATCCTGTGCTTCGAGGCAGTGGAAGCAGCGTGAAAAATTATTCCATGCGCAACCTAGGAATTATGGCGAGTTGTCCACGTTGAAATCGTGGCGACACTATCCCTTTGGCGTGACGGCAAAATCTTCGTGGATCACACGAACCTCAATATAGATGTTCACCCAGTGAGGTATTGAGATGGCAGGAAAAGGTGTTTGGCTGAGATGATCAAAGCAAAGTTGATATTTGGGTAAGTCGCCTAGTTGGTGTAGTATCATTTGAGATGATCGTTCGGTGCATGAGATACCCTTGTAACTTGTTCAAATTTACTATCGCAAAGCTCGGCTAAAATGCATGTATTTTAGGGACGCCTTAAATATGTGCACGATCAAAAACTAAGCGATATGAGGAATTTGTATTGAGCTGCAAGGACAATATGGGAATTCGGGAATTTGTTCGAGCGTTCAACAGAGCGAGATGCTGAGTCAGAATTGTGAGTATAAGAGTTGTATAGAGCAGAGTTATGAATTTGACAAGCGGCATATCATAGGAATGAGTACCAGCACGGTTCGTGGACGAACCTTATTCTAAGTGGTATATTATGTAACGCCTAACCGCATGATGCGTTACACTGAGTCAGATTGAATAAAACAAATGGTGGTTACATTTGATTTATTGGATTTTGGGAAGAAGTATTGATTGAGTTAGTTTCATGTGCAGATGGCTAGTGGAGTTCGATGGGATTCAGGTATTCGTTCAGAGCAGTACTGAGATAGCTGGATTGGAGCGATAATGTCATCTTCTTTAGTCCGATCGGTCAGATAATTTGTAGAGCACGGCCTGCTCGCACAGTCATACCAGTTGAGTAGATCGTGCTTTGCATCGGACCACGGGTTCAAGGGATTGGCCGTATCGGCAGGACAGGATGCTTAACGGAATCAAACATTGTGAGTGGGCTCTTTCCCTTCTCCTCTACTCCTTCATGCCTAATAATATGGAAAATACGTAAAGGCTTGAATACTCGGACTGGAATATTGGGAATCACTACACTGAGGCATGCATAGAGTGTACGTCATTGTTTGGATAGGATTATAGCTTGAATTGATTTGCGCGTATGGATAGTTGGAGCTAGAGTTGGAATATATGCATTTTGAGGCAGTTGGTTGAATGGTTGGGATTATGCTTGGACAGTTGGAATATATTGGTTGGAATATTGGGAATTCGGGCGAGCGGGCGTGCATCCGTGCACGAGTATCACTTGAGCATTTTGTCAAGCAAAGCGAGCAGTTGTGGTTCAAAACCGAACAACTGCATCGGCGAGGGCATTGTGCTACTGTTGGGGCATTGTGCCACTGTTGGGGGCATAGTACCACATGATTGTTCTGAGCGTGGGGTGTTGCACCCAATTTGTAACACTGTGTTGAGAAGCGGCATTGTGCCTATTGAGATAACTTGAGATTGTGCCTTAGGTAATATGTTGGAAGAATGGTTATGGATGTTTTGGTTGAAATATTGGTTGAACGAGTCTAGGATCGCTTGGTGGGGCAAGAATGTTCGATCCTCTCATCATACCTACTTGGTGTCTGCATATCACGGACAACCTGTGTTGCACGGGGTTTGGTCTCCTCGAACGGGAAGGCTCCGGGGCACCGGGACCGTTCGGCCATGGAGGAGACAACTTGGTAACGTGCCTTGGGCGCGGTGCCGACGGTTTAATACGATTCAGGTGGGTTAGCTACTTAGAGTTGTTTCGAGTAGAACCGTATTTGATCAATCCGATCAATATCCTTTATGGCTTGGCCAGTGACTTCATATAGATAAGAGTTAGTTTGCTTTACTTTGGTTGGTTTGTGTTTCGTGTAGGCGCGGCCACCTTGCCTTCGGCAAGAGTGTGCACTTTGAGATTTGGATTGTAAGTATTTTGGTTGAGGACGGATATTGAGGCATTGGATTGTTGGTTCGATAGACGCATTGCTTGGGCTTTGAGTATGATTGTTTGCATGTTAGAATCCTTCGGGTTGGTTATATATTGCTTGTCGATTGGATTGAGTTGAATGCGTGCATGCTTAAACTGCTTTACAGCTTTTCTTAACATGTCATCCCTATGCCATGAAACGAATCTAGGATTCAACTAGAAAGATCACCATATAACTGTTTGTATTCACTATTTTTACTTAGTGTCAGCTTAGACGAGTGGGTTACCCCGCTCACCAGTATGGCTGTATACTGATGTCACGCCCCAGTTCCAAAAATACGTAGGACTAGGACACGTAAGCATGCCAGCCGCATGGGTATGGCAACTCCAATATATGGAAACCAAATCCATACGTACGCTGTATTATGAATATCAATCCACAAGTGGTATAACATATGTCACAAGTCACAGGATATAATCTAAATCTCATCCACCAAAATCATATAGAAATAAATAACCAGTATCTATGAAACTAGAACTCAATAAGAAGTATCTAAGGATGCTAGTTGGATGGAAATAAATCCATTACCAACTCAAATATAAGAGCAAATACTATATAAGTACAACACAATCAAACACAATATAAGTGTACCAGCTAGCAATCATGGCTCGAAGAGAAGACATTCTCGAAACATAGGTAACCATCCGAATCTGCGCTCCTGCGAATACTCAAGAACAAATACACCTGGTAGGGGACTAGGACCTCAGAGGGACATAACAAGATACTTAAACACATGCCAATAAAGTACTAAAATAAATATCCAATGGGTCGCCTAACCGTCTAAAATGAATGCAGTTTAAGAACAACTTTCCCCACAAGTGAGCTATCTGGCTGAAAACTGGGATTTGACATGGTTCTCTTTTGAAGATCCAGGGGCCCAAAGGCACGTCGTCTTTTGAACGGCGGAGGCCCGCCAATGTACATAATATATATATATGGGTCATCACCGCCCGTATCTCCAGTGGAGAATCCGGGTGCACAGAAGAAGTGCAAAGGAGCTCAAATGGGGTACTTGTTGTTCTCCCCACCCCATGCTCTAAGCATGTCATGTCCATGACACGATAAACCTCTAATAACTGCCAAGTCTACTAGCATGCAAAGTTTCTAACAGCAGTTATTCCTAACGCACGGCCCATACGTACAGGAAGCCAGACCTGTCACGCAGTCCGTGATCTCTATATGAGACTCACACTCGTGTAACAACTGTGTTACGGCCAATAAACCTAATGATGGTACATGATAATGGGGTAGTCTCATGAACATGGTCAATGCAATACATAAATAAAAATATATCGCGACGTCACCGTCGCGCGCATTTTATATAACAATTAAAATATATGAACTAAAGACAGAAAATAAAGATGCATGCAATCATATGGAATAAGAATAACAGTACAATGGCAAGGTATACTTGCCTGGCAAGGAAGCTGCAATGTACCAATAATCTGCTCCAGAAATTGCGCAGAACAAATCTAATACCCTATGTACACATAAATATAATACAATAGAATCATTAGTCTTTACACTAGCACATACACAACCACATTTACACTGGACTCAGGGGGTATACTAGGGGTAACACTAGTCATCTAACAAAGTCAAATACGCGTTGAATTACGCGGGTGTCGCATCTTCAAGTACTGTATAAAATCAGTCAGTCAACTGACAGGTGTCTATGCCAGTACGTTAATGTACGCAAGGCGGACAAATTCACAAGTTCTTAAGGTCAACATGGTCAAGGTAAGTATGGAATAGTCCACGGTGTCCTAGGGTCGTATAGTCTGAATATTTAGTCATGATTATCAATTAGCATTTACTTACATATATATTCATATAACTATATAATAATATAACCATCAATTTATTTTTATAACTATTGGAATATATATAGTAATTACGTACATAAATATATATACCAAACTGAATAATATTTGCGTACATGTAAATGTACGAACGCGCGTTGGGTTCTCCGACTCAGGGTCTGATGTAAACTAACCGTGGTGGCTAAATACTAATGTCCTACTGGAACACTTTCAGAGAATGTACTCGTCTGGGGTCCAGCTGCTGGTATGAATCAGAGTCCAAGTCACAGTCCAAATAGCCTATGTATTACAAATTTATCACGTCAAAAGATAATTTATTTTAAATTATTTAATTCTGGAATAATTACTCTAAAATCCTATTTTAATCTTATTATTCTGATTTTTATGTTAATTCCTAAATTTTGTCCAAAGAAACTAAAATTTATCAACTCGAGACTCATGGCACGCAAATCGAGGCGATCTATTGACCGAAAAGTCAACCGACACAAACTCAACTTTCATGCATGATTTCCTGTAGATTTCAGCATCAAAAACATGCTAGAATTTATGGCTCGTCCGAATTCAAATTTGTTTGGGAATTATGGCACATACAAATTTTGTATTGTGCACCGATGGTTAAATTCTAACCTAGAAGTTCTACAGAATTAATAGTATGTAAATACTACAAATTAATTCTGGGAAAAATATATGTCGATGATCTCGACATTAGCTTTCCGAAACTTTAAACGGTTCATGATTCTGATTCCTGGTTCTCCCGAAATCGCGAAAACATCGAAACACGTCTATTTTCAGGCATGCTGTGCTCTACGAATTTTCCAGAATTTAATACTCATAATTTCGTAAAAAAATTTATATAATCAGAAATCTAACCTCAATATCTTTCTAACACAAGAAACTAGGCCTCGTTTGGAGTCCAGAGCTATGCGCAATGGCTTCTGAAAGATGAAGGAACCCTAGATGACAATTCTCCAAAAATCGGCTGAAGAAAAACCCTAGAAATTAATATCTAAACTATTATATATATATAGGAGAGAGAGTGCAGCCGCGGTTCACAGCGCGCCACATGGCAGCAATCCAGGGCTGCCCGCTCAGATCGGACGGTCAGGCACTGACGCGGCTCGGCTCAGATGAGTCCGAGTCGAACTCTGACTCGGCTCGGCTCGGCTCGGCTCGCACCCACTCAGCGGTCACTGACAGGCAGGCCCGGCACTGTTCACTGCTGGAGGCTGACAGGTGGGCCCCCCTGTTTGCTGACTGGGCAGAATTAATTACTTTTTGGGTTTTCTTTTTCAGAAATTAGTTTTTAATTCAGTTTTCATAATAACTCAAAATAAATGCTAAAAATAATCAGAAAATTCCCAAAAAATTCTAAAAAATATATTTTATTATTTAGAACCTAAAATAAAAGTTTGGGATATTTTAAATTAAGTTTGAATATAAAATAAATTCTTCAAAGTCCTAAAAAATTAGTGTTACTAGTTTTTAATTAACTAAAAAAATTATGGAAAAATCCCAATAATCTAAAATAGCCTAAAAATAATTCTAAATAAATATTTATATAAGTAAATATACTAAAAATTTTATTTTCTAATTAACTAAGAGAATACTCTAAATAAATTTAACATTTATAATAAATATAATAATATAAAATATACACAAAATAGCTATTTTGGGTAAGGGAGTTTACAATCTACCCAACTTAAAACAATTTTGTCCTCAAAATTAAAATAAGACATAATTTGTTAAATCTTTCACATTCGTACATCAGGTACGTCAATCGCAATCTCTTCCAAAAATTTAAATAACAAAATCTATTCAAATCTATCGCGATCATTTCAAAATTAAGATAATCATTGTTCAAATCATAATTCAACCTATTGTAATCTCTTCTCACTTTTCCCAATCATCAATATCCAAATTTAAATTGAATCCATATAATATCTTCAAGATTTAAATAACCAATATCAAATTTTACCTCACGATCTCCAACTATCATAATCTCCTCTAGAAGTAATTCGAGTCCAATATTATTCCTATTTTCACTTATAATTTTTTTTTTTCAACTTTTTAAATTCCATTCACATCCTCAATATTTCAAATAGGTAGTCCAACCATCAAATTTTAATTCTTAATTTAAATTATCAAATTAAAAAATAATTTAAATGCAGTCCACCAATGTTCAAGTCTGAAATTATATATTTATCCTTCAAATTCAAATTGATGATTTTACCTTCAATACTCAAAATTTAAATTATGTACTTAAGGTATAAATATTGGGTCCTCAATATCAAGATTTTTAAAATTTATTAATCCTCATCATCTTAGTCATTCTTCTAAAATTCTCAAAATTAAAATGACTTGAACCTCTCCCAATCTAATCTTACTCGATCACAATCTAAAAGAAATTCCTCTCGAGTTGCCAATGCACTGCTACCCAACTTAGAATTTACCCATCTATCACAGAAGGCTATATACTTTAAAAAAAATATTACTTAATTTATTTACTCATGTCATTCAATCCTCAAAACTTCAACGCCGATTATATCATATATGATATGTCCTTAAATACGAAAGAATAATCCTCAAGTATGTGATCGACCTATGGGGTATATCTAGTACTCTCTGTGTATCAAACTTATACCAAGCACGAGGTTTCGTCTTTCCGAAATAAGGGAAGATGGAGATCAATAATAAAGGGTTCAAGGGTGAGGTAATAGAATAGTAGTATCGGGATCAAGGCGTTTAAAGAAGTCAAATGGGAATTGTCAAAGCAGTTGTGGATTGAAATCTTATGCTCGTATTAGTACAGTTATGTAGCTGATACGATACGCTCAGACATGTCTAGAGGGCGAGTACATTCGTCTACTAATCACTATATTTCTCAATCCACGTAAAGTAGTTATATGAAGGGCGAACCAAGCTCACTAAGGTTAGCTAGACCTTAATACACTGATTCTGAAATATATTAGTGTGCATACCCAATAATACATATGTCATGAACAAGCTCGATAAAGAATAAGCTTGCAAAAACTAGGCTATAATAGCAGCATAATTCGAGGTAGCACAGAAAATATAACGCTGGATTATGATGAGAGAAGTTACAAATAATTCAAGTTTGCAAAAACAAAAACAACATAAGCAATAATAACAAAAGACTCTACAATCTCTTCAGTTATCATACAACCTCCTTGTCTAAGTTACTAGTCGACCAAATAGGGGCAAGGACCTCTAAATTCTACCGTCTGAATAAACACTATCGTCTAATGCTAGCATACAATTAATGTCATTCAGTTACACTACCTCGATGGGTCAAGTGGACTATGTGATACTAGGTTGTGAGGCATACTACCCAACTTAAAAGAATTAAACTAATACTGTGACAGTCTTAAGAGGATCCTACAAAATAATCTTGCATATGTAAATAAAACAGAAACTCTTTATTAGGGTATATGAGGAAAGATCTTGGTACTTATTAGGGTCTCCTATTGCATTATATAGGTAAGGGTCACCTTAATCTTAATCATAGTGCTCATAGAACATGTGTTAATCGTAGGGATAGAAGAGTTACTAGACGTTTAAGGAGAAAGGGATCTAACTTGTATCGAGGTGGGGATACAAATTACGGGGTATACAACTAGGGGTAATCATCACAATCTAATTGAATAACTCAACTATCAGGTTCTAGCTACAAGGTACACAATTCAAAATTCAAGATTACAACTATGACTATAGGAAACTATATATCCTATCGTAGAGTATAATTACTTGGTCTATGATCAGAGGTGGCATGTGGCACGAGTTAAAAGATGAAGAAGAGAAAACATGATTAGTCGTCGCACAAATAACGAGCGCTAGGGTTTCAGAGGAATAAATATATGAAATTAAAATAGAGAGGCTATAGATAATGTCATGGTTTCCTAAGGGGAGATACTAAGCTACTCTCTGTGTTTGCGATATGATCAAGAAAATACTATATTTATTGCTCTTGGCTTCCTATGGTGCTGTCTACTAATAATAAAGACAATGATCTAAGTTTATAGTTCTAATATTATCTAACTATGAAGGTTAGGTTCAGTCCTAATATTCAATATTGGTTCTCCATTGGTTCCTCAATACTAGGGTCAACATTGTGGTAAAACTTCTAACTATCTCTAGTAGTATCTATACTACTCAAGTCTTCTTAATACATCAAGGGGTAATGGTATACCAATCTAAAGATAAGGAGTTCTAGGGTTCACTAGATATTCTAAACTTAGTGGTGTGTCTATATTCTCGTTGTATTCTTAATAGGTGTGCTACTCTAATTATCATCCTAATAACAGGGGTTCCTATATTGTAGCGGAAGGCTATATATACTCAAGGAACTTATTAGGAAAGTACAGGAATCAAGCATGATACAATTGTTCGAATAGAGCAGAGAGGAGGAAGATGAATCATAGTCAATTGTGGATGAGATCCTATACTCTAGTCCTAGGTGCAGGCTTGTTCGGTACAGTAACGTAACCGAGACAATATGCTCTCGACCTGCATGGGCCACCACTAAAAACATGTCACGCCCCAGTCCCAAAAATACGTAGGACTAGGACACGTAAGCATGCCAGCCGCATGGGTATGGCAACTCCAATATATGGAAACCAAATCCATACGTACGCTGTATTATGAATATCAATCCACAAGTGGTATAACATATGTCACAAGTCACAGGATATAATCTAAATCTCATCCACCAAAATCATATAGAAATAAATAACCAGTATCTATGAAACTAGAACTCAATAAGAAGTATCTAAGGATGCTAGTTGGATGGAAAAAAATCCACTACCAACTCAAATATAAGAGCAAATACTATATAAGTACAACACAATCAAACACAATATAAGTGTACCAGCTAGCAATCACGGCTCGAAGAGAAGACATCCTCGAAACATAGGTAACCATCTGAATCTGCGCTCCTACGAATACTCAAGAACAAATACACCTGGCAGGGGACCAGGTCCTCAGAGGGACATAACAAGATACCTAAACACATGTCAATAAAGTACTGAAATAAATATCCAATGGGTCGCCTAACCGTCTAAAGTGAATGCAGTTTAAGAACAACTTTTCCCACAAGTGAGCTATCTGGCTGAAAACTGGGATTTGGCATGGTTCTCTTTTGAAGATCCAGGGGCCCAAAGGCACGTCGTCTTTTGAACGGCGGAGGCCCGCCAATGTACATAATATATATATATGGGTCATCACCGCCCGTATCTCCAGTGGAGAATCCGAGTGCACAGGAGAAGTGCAAAGGAGCTCAAATGCGGTACTTGTTGTTCTTCCCACCCCATGCTCTAAGCATGTCATGTCTATGACACGATAAACCTCTAATAACTGCCAAGTCTACTAGCATGCAAAGTTTCTAACAACAGTTATTCCTAACTCACGGCCCATACGTACAGGAGGCCAGACCTGTCACGCAGTCTGTGATCTCTATATAAGACTCACACTCGTGTAACAACTGTGTCACGGCCAATGAACCTAATGATGGTACATGATAATGGGGTAGTCTCATGAACATGGTCAATGCAATACATAAATAAAAATATATCGCGACGTCACCGTCGCGCGCATTTTATATAACAGTTAAAATATATGAACTAAAGACAGAAAATAAAGATGCATGCAATCATATGGAATAAGAATAACAGTACAATGGCAAGGTATACTTGCCTGGCAAGGAAGCTGCAATGTACCAATAATCTGCTCCAGAAATCGCGCAGAACAAATCCAATATCCTATGTACACATAAATATAATAAAATAGAATCATTAGTCTTTACACTAGCACATACACAACCATATTTACACTGGACTCAGGGGGTATACTAGGGGTAACACTAGTCATCTAACACGGTCAATTACGCATTAAATTACGCGGGTGTCGCGTCTTCAAGTACTGTACGAAATCAGTCAGTCAACTGACAGGTGTCTATGCCAGTACGTTAATGTACGCAAGGCGGACAAATTCACAAGTTTTTAAGGTCAACATGGTCAAGGTAAGTATGGAATAGTCCACGGTGTCCTAGGGTCGTATAGTCTGAATATTTAGTCATGATTATCAATTAGCATTTACTTACATATATATTCATATAACTATATAATAATATAACCATCAATTTATTTTCATAACTATTGAAATACATATAGTAATTACGTACATAAATATATATACCAAACTGAATAATATTTGCGTACATATAAATGTACGAACGCGCGTTGGGTTCTCCGACTCAGGGTCTGATGTAAACTAACCGTGGTGGATAAATACTAATGTCCTACTGGAACACTGTCAGAGAATATACTCGTCTGGGGTCCAGCTGCTGGTATGAATCAGAGTCCAAGTCACAGTCCAAATAGCCTATGTATTACAAATTTATCACGTCAAAAGATAATTTATTTTAATTTATTTAATTCTGGAATAATTACTCTAAAATCCTATTTTAATCTTATTATTCTGATTTTTATGTTAATTCCTAAATTTTGTCCAAAGAAACTAAATTTTATCAACTCGAGACTCATGGCACGCAAATCGAGGCAATCTGTTGACCAAAAAGTCAACCGACACAAACTCAACTTTCATGCATGATTTCCTGTAGATTTCAGTGTCAAAAACATGCTATAATTTACGGCTCATCCGAATACAAATTCATTTGGGAATTATGGCACATACAAATTTTGTATTGTGCACCGATGGTTAAATTCTAACCTAGAAGTTCTACAGAATTAACAGTATATAAATACTTCGAATTAAATTCTGGGAAAAATATATGTCGATGATCTCGACATTAGATTTCCAAAACTTCAAACGGTTTATGATTCTGATTCCTGGTTCTCCCGAAATCGCAAAAATTTCGAAACACGTCTATTTTCAGACATGTTGTGCTCTACGAATTTTCCAGAATTTAATACTCATAATTTCGTAAAACAATTTATATAATCAGAAAGATAACCTCAATATCTTTCTAACGCAAGAAACTAGGCCTTATTTGGAGTCCAGAGCTATGCGCAATGGCTTCTGGAAGATGAAGGAACCCTAGATGACAATTCTCCAAAAATCGGCTGAAGAAAAACCCTAGAAATTAATATCTAAACTATTATATATACAGAGGAGAGAGAGAGTGCAGCCGTGGCTCACAGCGCGCCATGTGGCAGCAATCCAGGGCTGCCCGCTTAGATCGGACGGTCAGGCACTGACGCGGCTCGGCTCAGCTGAGTCCGAGTCGAACTCTGACTCGGCTCGGCTCGAGGTCGGCTCGGCTCGGCTCGCACCCACTCAGCGGTCACTGACAGGCGGGCCCGGCACTGTTCACTGCTGGAGGCTGACAGGTGGGCCCCCCTGTTTGCTGACTGGGCAGAATTAATTACTTTTTGGGTTTTCTTTTTCAGAATTAGTTTTTAATTTAGTTTTCATAATTAACTCAAAATAAATGCTAAAAATAATCAGAAAATTTCCAAAAAATTCTAGAAAATATATTTTATTATTTAGAACCTAAAATAAAAGTATGGGATATTTTAAATTAAGTTTGAACATAAAATAAATTCTTCAAAGTCCTAGAAAATTAGTGTTAGTAGTTTTTAATTAACTAAAAAAATTATGAAAAAATCCCAATAATCTAAAATAGCCTAAAAATAATTCTAAATAAATATTTATATAAGTAAATATACTAAAAATTTTATTTTTTAATTAACTAAGAGAATACTCTAAATAAATTTAACATTTATAATAAATATAATAATATAAAATTTACACAAAATATCTATTTTGGGTGAGGGAGTTTACAACTGACCCACGTTTGTGGGCATTATTTCAGGTACACAGGTGTAGTGGCGCTGCTTGGATATACGAGACATAATGTATGAACTTTAAGTACCTTTGTGGGCTAGAGAAAGAGCAAGAGTATTGCATCGCCTTTGAGACAATCGCCTTTGTGGCATTTTATTTAGACCCTATTGAGAGCTTCGCTGCGTATTACTCTGATATGTGCTTGGTACACAATACTTAACTTTCATTGCATCTCGGTCATTTCGATGATAACTTTGGTGTTTGACAACATCGTCTTGTACGAGCGCAACTCCAGGCTCGTACGGCATCACGTCCCGTTGAGAACGATTGTCCTGCGGGAGAGCTGCAACGTGGTGATTCACGTTCAGCGGAGACTATTGAGCTTGCGGAAGATTGGGGCATGACAATTGACCCAACCGCCAATTCGTGGGTCCCACGGTTTGATTTGACAAGCAAATTTGTGATCAGCTTACCGGAATCCAAAATTGGACATACCGTTCAGTTCGTATCATCGATTAGGATTTGCTTGACCTATAATTTGTCTAATTTTTTACTATCTCACTTATTCTGGAAATATTGGTGATATCTATTTCAGCATCCGGAGATGTTTGTTCAGCTTTCGTATTTTCTGGTTCGTTGCATCGTTTTAGCACCAAATAACTGCCAGAAAAGTATACCTTGCTATAAAACTGTTTATTTATATTTTTTACAGTATATTGCATTTATGTTACTTATTTATTTAGTTATTTTCTATAAAACTAGGCGTACAAGATAGACTTGGGTGCAACGGAAGATTTTGCCGTCTTTATTGTATTCATTATGCATATTGACCTAGAGTTATGTGACCACCCTATATTTGTGAGATATTTTCATATCTCCATGACCTTGACACATACTTTGTACATACATGGATGTGTGATACGCGTGAGAGGGCACGGATCCTCGTATTCTGGTCGCTCCTAATGCGTAAGGGACGTGTGTCAGCTTAGTCATATTTATTGTGTTAGGATGCATTCATTGGACTTATTGGTGAGGAATTGGATGTGTTATCTCAGGGATATGATCTGGCCAGTCGTTTGGGTGGAGAGGATATACACTAGTCATTTATGCTACTTTACACTTTTCCTATTCAGACCGTACGCTCCGCTGGAGACGCGAGTCGTGATGACCCTATATTTACTCAGCGGCCTCTGACGTCCGTGACGTTATGCACATGGCCCCTGGATCTCCAAGAGAACTATGACCATCCTTTTTTTTTTTTAGCCAGACAGTCCATTCGTGCGAAGGTTATCCTCAAGTGCATTCTCGTAGCTTGGTTAGCTTACCCAGTACATATGTTTATATTCCATTTATGATTGGCATATTTTTATGTATCTTATTACGTTCCTCTGAGGACCTGGTCCCTTCCAAGTGTAGACGATTATGACTATTCACAGGAGCACGGATCAGGACTTGCTACTTCTTTCTCTTCCGAGGAGCACTTTGCTTTTGAGTCTATTGGTTCGTAGTTGAGTTGATACTTTTCTGTCATTTATTTATTTAGAAGTTGGACTCTATTCTTTTTCTAGTTTGGCAGTGAATTTGTCTCCACCAAACTAATTGTTCTTATTAAGCATTTTATACTTGATTCAGTTATATAGTTGATTTGTTATTCATTTCTACTCAGTTCTGTTGATGAGATTTAGTTATGCCCTGTGACTTATGACATTATATACCACTTATGAATTATTATTCATAATACAGCGTATGTATGTGTTATGGTTTCCATATATTGTAGTTGTCATATACATACGGCTGTCATGCTTACTTATTCATATTCCTACGTATTTTGGGACGAGGGCATGACAGTATACACATGGGGTATGGTGAGGCACATGGGTGCCATGTGGGGGTATTTTCCTAGGAAAAAAAAGGATTAACTCCTTATGAAATATTTATACTTTTTCATGCTCTTGAAATTTATTCCATAAGAGCTAAGCCCCAAAGGGGCTTAGCGACTAGGGCTCAAGGGCGCAAAGTGGCACTTTTTTGGCCCACTTTACACTTAGCACGTCAACATCGATGCATAGCGCTTGTACGCATTTGATGTACTCATGCGCTCGTTTATGAGCGAGTTGCATGCGTTGTTGCTAGTATGGTTGCATGCACAGGTGCTTGAGCAGGGTGCTGAGCGGGTGTTACACGAGCGCAGGCGATGTATAGCCATGCGCGGCTGGGCGCTGCGCCGTTGTCCTGATGTGCTGCTGCGCTGAGGGTGATTCAGAGTCGGTTATAGAAAGATTGCATCTTTAATTTAGATCGGATTTTGTGGGATTTGAATTAATTTTGTTCAAATATCTTTGTAACCGACTATGTGGCCAGGTTCCTCTATAAATACTCTCCTTTGTTTCTCTTTGAAAATAGATCCAAAAGAGAGAGAGAGAGAGAGAGTGTAAGAGAGGTTGTTGTGCCAAGGAGTCCAGGATTTCGTGCGAGTCCAGGAGGGAGGTGACACGAGCGTTCTAGAAGTTCGTCGAGAGCTTTACTGGATCCTAGGAGCAGATCGCGGATAGGGCGAATCTTGCATTGAGTACCGGTAGTTTTGATCACTCCAGCAGGAGTTCTGATCTTTCTTCTTCTTCTCTTTGTACTGTTCTATCTCATTGTAGCGTTTGCGAACGTGAAGAGAAGAACATTATTATTTTTTGTTGTAGTTTCCTTCTCTTTATAGCCAGATTGTAATCTATTCTTAGGAGTTGTGCATCACTTAAAGATAGACTCTTGCGATTTTTTGGTGTGTCAACTTCTCCCTTGGTTTTTTGTGATCAGTTGGAATCAAGTTCTTCAGAGGGCAAACTTGTTTGTAGGAAGCTCTGTGTCTCGACGACAACTTGGGTTCTAGTAGAGAGCGGACTTTCGGGTCTCGCTTGTAGCTCTGCTATTTGCCCGTGTTCTACCATCGTAGATCCTCCTCGGGACAAACAGTTGCACCGTCCACATTGATCTTGATTGTGCCATTTGGTGGAGGTAACCAATGGTGGAAGCTATTGACTGAGTTCCTCCTGCAACCTATTATGAGTATCTGAAATTTCCATTGTATATTTATGATAGAGAGCTAAACCATGGTAGATGATGGTAGTAGCTTCCAGGCTTTTATTATTGAATATACAGGCGCATCTAGCCTTCCAGATAACTAAATCAGGGTAGTTGCGATTTTGAATACATCTTTTGAGGAATCAGTTGACAACCAAGAAGAGATCAGTGTAGTTACATCATTGATTTTATTTGTTCTAATGCCTAATGCGCTACCAAACCAAATCTTTCTAACCTACAAATAGTGTAGAAATAAATATGGAGCATCTTCAATATGTCGTAAGCAAAAAGGGCAAAAAGGATCAGTGTAGTTAATTTTTTTGTGAATGTACGAACGCAATAGGAGCGCACCTTGTAGCAGCCTCCAGATGAACATCAATACTCTTGGTGAAATGCCTTCCATTTTCCAGAGCCTCTTCCATAAAACACAATTCTCACTGTCAATTGAAGTGCCTGCTTCACATCTCCTGATACCTTCATATAATGATTTAGCTGAGAACAACCCGTTCCTAGAGCACGTCCAGATCAACGTATCTTCACCATTCAGCTTTATGTCAAGTATTGCAGCTGAGTCTGAACGAGAGAAGGTAGACTTTATCAATTCAGTATTCCATCGTAATGGTCCTGGTAGCATCAGATCACGAACAAGAGTCGGGCATTCCATGGATAAATTTTCTCCATCTAATTTGAATCCTGGAATAGATGGTAGACATGGTTCGTCTCGTATATTCGTCCAACTACCACGAATCTTCCAACAGTAGTGTGGTTCTAGTAATTTCCTTACTGCCAATATACTCGCCCATGTAGGTGAGGCTCGGTTAGATTTGTGCACAGACCAAAAAGACATGTTTTTTCAAATACATACCTCGGAGTAATCTCAACCATAGTTTATGACGATTATTCAAGAATCTCCAAACAAGTTTTTCGACCAAGGATTCATTAACTCGTTTAGAACTTCTGAAACCCAGACCTCCTTCTTGTTTAGGAGTAACAAATTTCCTCCATGCCAGACAGTGCATTCGCCTCTCACCCACGTTGTCACCCCACCAGAAATTCCTTTGGAGACGATCAATTTGATGTAATTGTTGATGGAATGTTGTATGCAGACATATAATAGGTTGGTATGGAGCCGAGAGTAGATTTAATGAGAATAGATCTACCCGATGAAATACACTTCATGATAAGTTCATTGGTGTGTCCCTGAATGCCAAAACCATGTAATGCGTCTTTAAAGAAATCCCATGAAAGTCGATCGTAAGCCTTTGCCATGTCTATCTTCAAAGCATAACAACCTTTCAATTTTGAAGAGAATTTCATCGAGTGAAAGATCTCTTGAGCTATGATAATGTTGTACGTAATGTGACATCCCCGGCGCAAAGGCACTCTGAGTGGCAGAGACTAGCTTGTCAATGAGAGGACGAAGTCTGCAAGTTAGGATCTTCGCAATGGTCTTGTATGCCACATTATATAATGAGATAGGTCGGAAATCATTAGGGGAGCTCGGGCTTTCCTTCTTAGGAATGAAAGCTATATGAGTATGATTGAAAGAAACTGGAAAGCTAGCAGACTGAAAACAGTGCCTGATGGTGTTAGATAAGTTCATACCAATTAGGCTCCAATACTTCTGATAGAATAAGGCTGGACAACCATTGGATCGTGGGGCTTCGTAGGACCCATTTGACGAAGGACCCGTTCAATCTCTTCATTTGTAGGGAATTTGCCGAGTGCCTCATTTTCTTCATCAGATATCTTTGTAAGAGAAAAGCTGAAGGATTCATTCATGGGCAAGGTATCTTGAGCTTTGAACATCTCTTTGAAGTGCTTCACAATAATTGCTGAGATCTTTGAATGATCGGTTGTCTAAGAACCATCCTCTAATTGTAAGGCTAGGATTCCATTTTTGCTTCTACGAATAGTGGATTTCACATGAAAATATTTAGTGCATTTGTCCCCTTCTTGAATCCAATAGCAACGTGATCTCTGTTTCCAATAGGTTTCTTAAAGAGCAAGCAAGTCATTGATATTTGATGTCATGTTATCTTCTAAAAGGTGTGTTTCAATTGATGGAGGAGAAGATTGGATTTTTAGCAGATTTTTCTTCAACAATTCAATCTTTGATTTGATATTACTAAACTTTCTTCTTCCCCATTTATGTAACTCATGGATAGTTTGGATAATGCTTTTTGGGAAATCATGTGTTCATCTACAATTGTTACTCCAGATCTTCAACAGATCATCATTGAATGACTCAATGCGCAACCAAAAAATTCAAATATAACTGGTCTTCTCCTCGGTTTTGTTTGTGTAAAGCAATATGAGCACTCTCTCTATATGAGGGGACATAATTTTGCACAATTGAGTGGGTGGTAAAAGTCTTAAGTCTCAAGTTTTTGGACTTCTATGAATTGCTTACGTCGGTTCATAATAGAAAAAATATTGTAAGGTTAGATTGTCAACACGTACATATCAATTTGGAATTCGCCACATCGCCTTATCTGTAAGCTAAGCTTTTGCTTGGAGTCTACGGATGTTAAGATTTGTTATTTCTATTAGTTTGGACCAAGTTTTTGTTAGAATAAATTTTTTTTTTATTACATAAAAATAAAGTAACAAAATAAAATGATTAGTGTTACCGGTTTCTAGAAAAGTCGTATAGAAAGTACTGTTCTAAAAGATTATTCAAAATTTATGTTCAGACTTATTCTCGAAATTTTCTAGAGGTAAAAATTTCCTGCGTTTTCTCGTCACTTTACACAATTTCGAGAGAGTCAACTTAGTTTGCCGAAAAGAATATTTTAATGCAACAACAAGCACCAAGCAACATAGTCAGAAGTGGGATCTTGATGGAGGCTTGTATAGGTGTTAGTTTTAGTTCTATCGTGATTGGTTGAATGAAGGAATACTTATAATGAAAAAATGGTGATTGGTGAATTAGGTTATGTCAAAAATGTAGGAGTAAGAAAAGATCTTGCAGGAACTTTTCAAAACGTTGCTTTGGACTTAATTTTTTTTTTAAATGAACAATTTCCACAAAAACCAAGTTCCAAAAAACACATATGATAATTAAAAGAATCTATAAGAGGAGAGAACAAATGAATACTATGCAATATGTGAGATGTACTACAATCTTGAATCTCAATTAGTGACTATTGTCTTTATCTAAATAAGTACTTGATGGACTACGCATTGAATCAGACTTCTTGAAGCAGGTTCAAAAAATAGCACACATAGTACGCTATAGGTTCTTGGGTCTATCAGGTGTTGCTTTTGATTGTCTTGTTCATGAGAGTTTTCTACAATTGTCATGTCTCATAGTCACGGCCTTCACGACCTCTCATATAGGTGAGTCCTCAAAGGGTTGGTGATTGGTGTCAACCCTGCATAATCATCTTGGATTTATTATTAAGATTTTTGAAAACTCATCCTAACCAAATCACACTGGACACTATCATCACAGTGATGGAGAATTTTTGTACAACTTCGTACAGTCGCTTGGGCATTATTTTTGATAATTTAATCTCAGGGTCAGTGTTCCATATTAGTCACATAAGTCCAGCTTATTTCTACCTATTGAACCGGCTTCTTGCGATCTCCAGTCGGACTAGATTGGGTTGTCACTGCTAGTAATTTGCTTATGGGCTTAACCCCATCCACCTCGATGATACTATGATTAATGTCCTAAACAGACTCTTCGTCAAGAGTTCTATAAAGTTCTTTTCTGACTTTAAAAGTCAAGAACCGTATATATTTGTCAAATAGGCTCTTTATGACGATGTGCAGCTACAGATACCTGTTCATCTTAGAATTAAGAAATTATACATTAGCGGTTCTATAGCAGATTGAGTTACACAATTTATAAAACTAACAAATATATAAATTTGATATACATAATAAGATGTTTAAGCCATTCAGCTTTATATAACACAAGCTATATTTAAAGATATCATTTCAGAGTCTATGATACTCCTAACTATAATTGTTTGTCACATCACTACAAAAAATTACATTTTTAGTAAAACATTTTAGCAACATAGGACCTTTTATGTCTCCAAAAGCTATTTTTTAGATATATTGGCGACATAGGTTATAATATGTCGCAAAATCAATAAAAAAATTACTAGCGGGAAACCAAATATCAATTCTGCCAAAAACTTTCTATATATCGCGACATTAATATGTCGCAGAACGACATTATATATTTGGCGACATATATCTGTATGTCGTAGAACGACATCATATATTTGGCGACATGTGCTTGTGTGTCGCAGAACGACACCATATATTTGGCAACAAGTGACTGTGTTGGAAAATGCATTTCTAAAAAAAATTGCAATCCTTATCCGGCACTTTTTTCATTCACAAAATTATATCCCCTTTTTCAAGATTCAAACACTATTTTTACTTCACAAAATTCCCAATCCTTGATAATTTTTTTCCTTCACAAAATTCTCTCTCATAGAAAACAATCCTTATCTTCTTTACCTCCTCATCTTCGGGCACTAGAAGAAGAAATGGGAGCATGGGTGCTCTGGAAATGGAGTGTTCGTCGACGTCGACTATATCTAGGAAGGGCCAGCTGAAGGTGTCATGTCCCAGTTCCAAATATAAGGAACTGAGCCACGGGGCAATGGCTAGCAGCATACTTCGGCGGGCATCCCAATCTAATGGGCCCAACGGAGTGCACCTAAACTGTAAAGTACAATAATAAAACTCAATCACATAACACATAAGCAGTGAAACTAAATCTCATCCACAGGAAACAGATATAAGAGCACATAGTGGTAATCATAAATACTAATGTGCAGAAAGAAAATAACACGAGAAATGTATCATAGTACAAGTACTAGAAGAGTCACACGGGAACAAACCCGCTAGTACATATACTGAAATGAAGGAAAGTAGTAAGATAACTAGGTACGGTATCTGAAAGCTAGATAGTAATACCGTCCCAGGGATAATGTCACTACCAGATATCAGACGAAGTCCTCGGGAATGATCTCGTCCTCTGTAATGGGTCCTGCTGCCGGATATGCACCCAGTCCATACTCCTCGGGATTGTCAACTCAAATGTACAATAATTTATTAGAAATTATGGGCTAAGGTTGGGCTCCGAATATTGCAACAACAGTAGGGTGCACCAAGGGTTATAAATAATAAATTAAACAATTGCAACTAATTTCTAAACGTCAATTACTTTGACACTATAATAATATTTCTAACTAAATATGGTCTACCTAAATTCAAATTTTTAGGGGGTTTACATCCTTCCCAACTTAGAAAAATTTTGTCCCCGAAATTAAAAGTAAAGCACGAATATTAGCTACGAGAATTTAAAAGTAGACAGGTAATCAAATACAGTACGTAAATTCGTACCTTGGTCCTCAAATAAATACGAAAAATGCTATCGAATAGAATCCTCGCACTCCCAGGTAGACTCACCTAGTAAATGATGCTTCAATGCAACTCTGACCAGTCGAATAGTCTGCCCCTCAAAGTCTTCTCACTGTGATCGAGTATTCCCACTGGCTGCTCTGCATATGATAAATTGGGTTCGACTGTAATCTTCGAATGATCAAGCACGTGGCTAGGGTCTGCCACGTATCTTCTCAACTGTGATACATGAAATACGCTATGCACTCCTTCTAACGATAAAGGTAATGCAAGATGATAAGCCACTTTGCCAACTTGTTCCAAGATGTCAAAAGGTCTGATGTACCTCGGACTCAACTTGCCTCTACCTCCGAATCTGATGGTACCACGAGTAGGCAATATCTTCAAAAATATATGGTCACCTTCCTTGAACTCCAAAGGTCTGCGGTGTGCATTTGTCCAATACTTCTGTCTGTCCTGTGCTACACGCAGGTGGCTCTGAATCTATTTTACTTTTTCTACTGTCTGCGTCACCAACCCTAGACCAAGTATCTGACACTCTCCCACGTTACTCCAATATACCGGTGATCTACACTTCCTGCCGTACAGTACCTCATAAGGTGCCATCTGTATGGTAGCCTGGTAGCTGTTATTGTAGAAGAATTCCACCAAGTGTAGGTGGTCCTCCCAAGATTCTCCAAAGTCGATCATGCACGTTCTCAACATATCCTCTAGTATCTGTATCGTACGCTCTGACTGGCCATCAGTCTGTGGATGATATGTAGTGCTGAACTTGAGACGAGTTCCTAGACTCTCCTGTATACTCCGCCAAAAATGTGACGTGAATCTGGAATCATGATCTGATACAATGCTGACAGGCACTCCATGTAGTCGTACTATCTGCCTCATATACATGTCAGCTAATATCTCTGTGGACTGTCCAACTCTGAAGGGCAAGAAATATTCAGACTTGGTGAGTCGGTCTACGATAACCCAAACTGCATCCTTTCCAATAGGACTCCTCGGGAATCCTGTGACGAAGTCCATGGTAATATGTTCCCACTTCCACTCGAAAATGGGAAGCGGCTGCAATAGTCATATAGTCCTATGATGTTCAGCCTTGACTTGCTGACAGACCAAACATCTCGCTATGAATCTTGCAGTCTTTTTCTTCATCCCATGCCACCAGTAATGTTATCTCAAATCTCGGTACATCTTCATACCCCCGGGATGAATAGAATAAATTAAGCTATGAGCCTCGATCATTAACTCCTAGCGTAGCTCGCCACTCGAAACGTATAGACGATCTCCACACCTTAATGTTCCGTCTTCATAAATCCTGAGTACTGTCTGCATGTCGACCTCTGTCCTCTCTCAAAGTCATCAAAATCTCGTGTCTGTAGGCAGGGCTGCCTTGATCCTCTCTATCAATTTAGACTAAATCTTGAGACTGGCCATCTGTCCATCCATGCCTGGCAGTACAATCTTTATCCTGAGCTCCTGAAGATCCTCTAATAATTGCCACTGAGTCGTCAAAAAGTATACCATGGGCTTCCTGCTTAAGACATCTGCTACTACATTCGTCTTGCCAGGGTGATACTGTAACTCGATATCATAATCTGTCATCAACTCTAGTCATCGCCTCTGTCTCATGTTGAGCTCCTTCTGAGTGTAGACATACTTCAGACTTTTGTGATCTATGTAAATCTCAGCACGCTATTCATAAGGTAGTGTCGCCATAGCTTTAGTGCAAATATCACTGCAGCTAGCTCTAGATCTTGCGTCAGATAGTTCTTTTTATGAACTCTCAGCTGTCTCGATGCGTAGGCTATCACCTTGCCATGTTGCATCAGTACACATCCTAATATGCTCACAGACGTATCACTATACACTACAAATCCTTCCGGTCCTGAAAGAAGTGTCAAAATTGGTGCTGATGTCAGACGCTTCTTTAGCTCATCGAAAGTCGTCTGACACTCCTCGGTCCAGATAAACTCTTTGCATTTATGTGTCAGTCGCATCATAGGCGCAGTGATCCTCAAGAAGTTTTTCACGAACCTCTGATAATATCCGGCAAGTCCGAGAAAACTCCTAATCTATGTAACTGATGTAGGGTTAGGCCACGTCTCTTCTGAAGAGATATTCTTCGGGTCAACTGATAGTCCATCTCCAGTGATTAGGTGTCCCAGGAATGGTACTCTATCCAAACAGAACTCATATTTGCTGAGCTTGGCATACAGCCTCTCCTGCCACAGCGTCTCCAACACGATCCTGAGATGTCTCTCGTGCTCCTCCTGGTCTTGGAATATACCAAGATGTCATCGATAAATACCTCCACGAACTTATCCAAGTACTGGTGAAAAACATTGTTCATCAGGCTCATAAATACTGCTGGCACATTGGTTAAACCAAACGGTATGACTAGAAACTCATAGTGCCCATACTTCATCCAAAAAGCCATCTTCGGAACGTCCTCTATCCATACCTTGATCTGATAATAGCCGAATCTGGGATCGATCTTCGAGAATACACATGCGCCACTAAGCTGATCAAATACATCATTGATGTACGGTAATGGGTACTTGTTCTTTATCATTATAGCATTTAACGCCATATAATTAATACACAAACATACCGTCCCATCCTTCTTTGGCATAAATAAGATGGGTGGCCCCCATGGAGAAACACTAGCCCGAATGAAACTCTTATCTAAAAGATCATCTACTTGGACTTTCAACTCAACCAACTCCTTTGGTGCTAGTCTGTAGACAGGGGAAGTAACTGGCTCAGCTCCTGGAGTCAACTCTATAGTGAACTCTATCTCTCTGTCAGGTGGCAGGCCTGAAAGATCCTCTAAAAACATATCCTCAAACTCCGATATGAAGTGAGGGTATATCGATTCACCTTCTATAATATGTGCCGCTAAGGTAGGTTGGACACCAAGCTCTCAGGCTCCCCGAAGAAACTCAAACTCAGGGTGATTTGGGGTCTAAATATGACGCAACCACGATGACAATCTAGCATTGCGTAGTATTGGCTCAACCAATCCATGCCTAGGATAATGTCATAGTCCGGCATGAAGAAGGCCAAAAATCGGGCACGCATCTCTCGCCTGCAAACAACTACTGAACATGATCTACAAGTATCGCTAATTGGTACTATTCTACCTCCCGTAAGAATCCTCTTGATCTTCGGAAGGGGTGCAGTTTCTATTCTATGGGTGGCCACGAAACTAGAAGTTATGAAAGAGTATGTGACACCAGAATCAAATAATGCTACTGCTGGTAATGAAGCTACTACGATAGTACATGCGATCACTTCTCCGGCTGTCTCCGCCTCCTCTATAGTCATCGCATAGGCCTGACAAAGTATACTAATAATACAATTAATGCACACTCTAAATAATGTATATACAAACCAATATTTATACAAATAAAATAATATATTATTACTAGTATTATACCTCACAAAAGCACATATATATATACAATATAAATCAAAATACATATATATATATATAAAACAATTTAATAACTATATACTTATATATATACACATATAAACTTATATAATTAAATATTAATAGTTACATAACACATGCACATATTAATGTACGTATTTTACATGGCCAGAAGCACACATAAAAATACATTCATTAATATACAAATAATTATATAATAATTATAAATAATATAATTACACATAAATATATTTTACAAAACCTTTATGTATAATTTATGTTATTAACATAAGTACATATATATTTGCATGCAAGAAAGCTACATACATATATTTATACACCACATTAGAATATATAGAAATATCTATAGATCTATGCTACAATAAATACCATAATAAATACACTAAAATAATATATAATATCTATATATATTTACTAATTATAAATGAAGAATTTAAAGCATAATTAATTAGATCTACACATAAACACACCAAATTGGAGAGTATCACACTGTATCCCACTAGATCTAGGATACGCATGTGACACGAGTCCAACACACAACCAAATGCACCCCGAAGGACACAAACAAATCACAAATAATATTTATGAACAAATCAAAGCGTCAAAAGTAGATCTATGTGTCCGTGTCAAAATACGACATGTTCAAAGCCCCGTATCGGAGGAAAACCCCCAAATGACACGTATCACCAAATAGTTGGGATACGAACCACAAGTATCCCAATATGGACACGACACTAGCCTCAAACACAAATCTCATGTTCAATTGATCTATAGGATCAATTGACACACACAACAAAATATAAATTCAGAATTCTAACAAAATTGACACAAAAAGCACCATAACTTTCTCCATGGGTCTCCTATGAACACAAAACAAAGTCCTATGGGTACTACATACATATAGGTTGATTTTACATGATTAAATCTCAGATTTAGAAGCTATTTAAATGGGAAAATCTGAATTATACCTATTGGGAGATGGATTCCCAATGAAACCTCCAATTGAGATGAACTTGCTTCCAAATTGTAGATCCTTGCTCCTCTTTGTAGATCCTTGCTTCCTTCTTCTAGATCCTTGCTTCCTCCTTCTCTAATGGTGAATTGGGAAGAATTTGGAATGAATTTGGTAGGGAATTGGATTGGGAATGGAGGGAATTTGGTAGTGGGAGAATTCTAGATCTAGATTTGGAATGAGATGAGAGGAGAGAGAAATTTCCCCCCCTCTTTAATAGGCCGGCCATAGCCCCTCCCCCAAGCAATTATAAAATGTCCAATGTACCCCTTGGGGCCTCTCATGAAGAAATAATTAAGGAAGGAAGCTTCTAGTCTAATCATTTAATTAATTTAATCCATCTCCTTAACTATGGGCTTTCTAAATGGGCCAAGTCTAACTAATTAATTCATGTTGGTCCATGGGTCCAAACTAAACTAGTTGGGTCCACTAAAATAAGTCCAAAATAATTAAATAATATCCAACAATAATTAAATAATACAACAAAAAATATTTACTATGCACAATATTTATTTAAATAGGAAATTACTAAAATATCCTTTTTCCTAAAATGTGGTAGTGACAAGTCTACCCTCCTTAAAATAATTTCGTCCTCGAAATTCAAAGACGAAAACTACCCCCAGAAAATACAGAACAGAACTAAAGAATCATAACTAACTATTGAACATAACATAATAATGAACAGAACATAACTAGAAATAACATACCTCAAGGTACAAACAAATATGGATAACGCTCTCGCATATCATCCTCTCTCTCCCAGGTAGACTCCCCCGGAGAGTGATGCCTCCATGCGACGCGCACCAAAGGAATAGTCTGGTTCCTCAGCACCTTCTCTCTCCGATCCAGAATCTTAACTGGCTGCTCTGGATAGCTAAGAGTAGGGCCCACCTCTATCTCCGAGTGATCCAATACATGACTAGGATCTGCCACGTATCGTCTCAACTGTGACACATAAAACACGTTGTGCACTCCCTCCAATGCAGGTGGCAAGTCTAGTCTATAAGCAACTGCACCGACCCTCTCTAGAATAGTGAAAGGTCCAATGAATTGCGGACTAAGCTTTCCGCCTCCACCGAAGGGAATCGTGCCTCGTGTCGGAGAAATCCTCAGAAACACCAAACCACCCACCTAGAATAAAACACCACCTTAAGAACTTATCTATAACAAACAACCAAGAACAAGCACACAAAATAAAATCTAAACTATACCTCAAACTCCAAGGGTCTCCGATGGCTATCGGTCCAATGCCGTTGTCTGTCCTGTGCCACTCGAAGTCTGTCTCTGATCAACTGAACCTTCTCTGCTGCATCCACAACCATCTCTGGCCCAAGCAAAATTCTCTCTCCAACATCGTCCCAAGACAAAGGAGTACGACACCTCGGACCATATAGAGCTTCAAAAGGTGACATCTCTATACTGGCCTGGTAACTGTTGTTGTAAGCAAACTCTACCAAATGGAGATGGTCCTCCCAAGAACCCCTGAAATCTAGTACACAAGTGCGCAACATATCCTCGAGAGTCTGGATAGTCCTCTCTGACTGCCCATCTGTCTGGGGATGATATGCAGTACTGAACTTGAGCTGAGTGCCCAAACTCTCCTGCAAACTCCTCCAGAAATGAGAAGTGAAACGACTATCTCGATCTGAGACTATGCTGACGGGAACTCTGTGTATCCTAACGATCTGCCTCACATATATCTCTGCCAGCTTCTCCGTAGACAAACCCACCTTGAAAGGCAAAAAGTGGGCCGACTTGGTCAACCTAACAACAATGACCCAAATTGCGTCTTTCCCTCCTGGAGATCGTGGTAGTCCGGACACAAAATCCATAGTAATGTGTTCCCACTTCCACTCTGGAATGGGTAATGGCTGAAGTAAACCTCCTGGCCTCTGCCTCTCGGCTTTCACCTGCTGGCACACTAAGCATCTGGATACAAACTGTGCTACTTCCCTCTTCATGCCATACCACCACACACTCTCTCGCATATCCCGATACATTTTGTTAGCACCTGGATGTATGGAATACTGAGAGCGATGTGCTTCCTGCAATATCTCCTCTCGCAACTCCCCACTAGGCACACACAATCTAACTCCATGCCTCAAAGATCCATCCTCTGCAATAGTGAAATCATCCTCCAATCCTGCTCTCACCTGAGCTCTGATACTCCTCAAAGATACGTCATCATACTGTGCTGCCGTGATCCTATCCATCAAATCTGAATATATCTGCAATCCCCACATCTACATAGTACCACCCGGAACAATCACCTCAATGCCCAAGCTCTCCAAGTCCTCCAACAAATATCGATCCTGCGTCAAGAACATAGCTACCGGATACCTGCTCAAAGCATCGGCAACTACATTGGCCTTTCCAGGATGATATTGCAAAGAGATATCAAAATCCTTCATCAGTTCCAACCACCGACGCTGCCTCATGTTCAACTCCTTCTGCGTGAAAACGTACTTCAAGCTTTTGTGGTCTGTGAAGATCTCCACATGCTCTCCGTACAAATAATGTTTTCACAACTTCAGGGCGAATATGACAGCTGCCAACTCCAAATCATGGGTAGGATAGTTCTTTTCATGAGGACGCAATTGCCTGGATGTATAGGCAATCACTTTCCCATGCTGCTGAAGAACACAACCTAAACCCTTTCCCGATGCATCACTATAAATAGTGAAACCTCCGGACCCTGATGGCAATGTCAAAATAGGAGCAGACGTCAACCTCTTCTTCAACTCCTCAAAAACGGCCTGGCAATCTTCCGTCCAAACAAACTCCACATCCTTCCTTGTGAGTCTGGTCATCGGCTCGGCAATCCTCGAAAAATCTTGCACAAACTTTCTGTAGTAGCCTGCCAATCCCAAGAAACTCCTGATCTCTGCTACCGAACTCGGAGTCTTCCAAGATTCCACTGCTGAAATCTTCTTCGGATCCACTGAAATACCATCACCAGTCACAACATGCCCCAAGAATTCCACCTTGTCCAAGAAAAACTCACATTTGGACAACTTTCCATACAGCTTCTCCTTCCTCAGCACATCCAACACAATCCTCAAATGCTCCTCATGCTCCTCCGGTGTCCTCGAGTATATGAGTATGTCGTCGATGAACACCACCACGAACTTGTCAAGGTACTGGTGGAACACCTTGTTCATCAAGTTCATAAATACCGCCGGTGCATTAGTCAAACCAAACGGCATCACCATAAACTCGAACTGACCATACCGAGTTCTAAAAGCAGTCTTCGGTATGTCCTCCGGCTTCACCTTCACCTGATGGTAGCCTGATCTCAAATCTATCTTAGAAAACACCTTCGCACCACTCAACTGATCAAACAGATCATCAATCCGTGACAAAGGATACTTATTCTTGATAGTGAGATTATTCAAAGCCCTGTAATCAATGCACATACGCACCGATCCATCCTTCTTTGGTACAAACAATACCGGGGCTCCCCATGGTGAAGAACTCGATCTGATAAACCCCTTATCCTGCAATTCGTCCACCTGCTTCTTCAACTCGACCAGCTCGCTGTTGTTTACTCTATAGACATGCTGCGAAATCGGTTCTGCACCTGGCACCAAGTCTATAGAAAATTCAACATCTCGATCTGGCGGCAATCCTGGCAATTCTTCAGGAAACACATCCAAAAATTCTGCTATCAACGGATGTGGCAACTCCTTGTCTTCCACCATAGCTCCACAAATAATGCCTTCTTCCTGCTCCGCAGCTCCTCTAGCAAACTCGAACTCTGGCTCTCCTGGCGGACCAAACAAAACTCTACCTCCTCTACAATCTATGCTAGCACGGTGCCTACTCAACCAATCCATCCCGAGTACAATGTCGTAGCTCGGAAGTGGCATTACAAGTAAACACGCACTCAACTCCCGGCCTCCCAGAGTAACTCTTCGATCTTTGCAAATATCATTAACCAGGATAATGCCTCCCCCGGTCATGATCTTGCAAGTCCTAAGCAAAGACTCAGCTACCAAACCATGCTTTAGAGCAAAAAAAACAGATACAAAACTATGGGAAGCACCACTATCAAACAAAGCTAAAGCTGGAATAGAATCAAGAAAAATAGAACCTGCGATGACATCTCCGGTGGGTTCCTCCTCTTCGACTGCCATAGCAAACGTTCGTCCCTGCCGAGCACCTCCCTGCTGCTGATGCTGGACAAAACGCTGCTGCTGTGTCGGAAGCGGTCCCCTCGGTTGTGCTGCAGGTGGTCTCATCTGTGCCCTCGGAGCTGGAGCTGCTCCCTGAACTGCACGACGAGGACACTCCCTCAATTGATGCCCTTCAGTACCACAATACAAACAAACTCCTAGCCTCTTTCTGCAAACTTCCCAGATGTGGCCGGGCTTCTTGCAGAAGTTGCATAGAGCTTGCTGTAACTGCCTCTGCTGCTGAGGTGCCTGGTGAAAAGGCGCTCTAGCTGGAGTCTGGTTCTGCTGTGGCTGCTGGAAAGGTCTGGACTGGAAATGAGGACGTTTGGCAGATACTGCACTGCCGTTGGCCCCCAGAAAAGAATCACGGTCTCTCTTGGTCTTCAAACCCAGATCCCGCTCAACCTTGCGTGCCTCCGCAAGTATCTCCGAGTATGTCTCATAAAAAGACGGAATGAGAATCTTCACCTCCCAGTTTAGACCCTCTCGGAAACGAATAGCTCGAACCTCCGGCTCCCTCACCAAGTACTCTGCAAATCGGCTCAGCCTACCGAACTCTGCAGCGTATTCCTCCACAGACATGCTTCCTTGAATGAGACTCTCAAATTGTCTCCCCAAGTCAAGCCTGTCTATCCGGGCGAAAAACTTCTTCTTGAAAAGGTCCCTGAATACCTCCCAAGATTGTCCTGCGTCAACTAGAACCGGCTCATTCCTGAACCAGGTACGAGCGACGTCGAACAGTTGAAGTCCTACCGCCTCAACCTTCAGATCTTCAGAAAGACGGGACACCCTCATAAGACGCTCAATGTCCTCGAGCCAATCATCAGCATAGACGATGCCCTCCGTCCCTTTGAAAACCCTAGGCTCCAGTTTCTTGAAGTCCTGAATGTTGCCTGGCCGAAGCTGAGCAACCTGAGGAACAACCTGCTGCTGGACCGGAACTCCTCTCTCAACTACAGCACGAGCAAGATGATGAGCACTCTCGATGCCCTGCCGTAGAACATCGGTCTGCCTCTGATGTGCCTCCGACTGAGCCCTCTGTGCCTCGAGCATCTCACGAAACAGAGTAAACATCTGTGACGTCTCTGCTGGCACAGGAGGTGGAGGTGGAAGCCCCTCAGATACAGCTGGCACAGTCCTCTGAGTGGGTGGTGGACCTCCGAAAGCAGCTGACACTCCAATCACCGGAGAAGTGACTGGTGCAGGCCCTCGGGATGTCGCAGACCTCTCAGAAACTGCTCTCCCTTGCTGTGATCTAGTCTTAGGCGGTATCCTGAGATAAAGCGAAAGAAAGAATCAATATGGCACAAGATGTAAGATATTCAAGGAAAGGACAGTTTAAGAGATCAAGTATCAACGTCAAAGGAGAATAGTTGAATCAAAAGAATTTTCCTAGATGTGATTGAGTATCTCAGCCTATATCCTATATCCTATCGCAGGCTCGCAGTAGTACAACTAAGTTGTCGCACTACCACGACATCACATACTTGTGAAGCTAGACCTGCATGGGCCACCACCAAAAACGTGTCACGACCCGCACCCGGGGTAAGGGTACTAGTCGGAAACAACGCCCAGCCTACGCCGCAGAATCGGCGGTAGAACGCTGTCTAGAAAGTCTATCTAATATAATGAACCACCAAAAGATAGTGTACTCAATCACAGAACTAAGATAGAATGAACACGAATTAGATAAGAATAGAATAGTCACAATATAACTCATGAGTCTAAAATAATACATCAATGAGTCTGAAAAAAAATACAGAAATATGCTGGAGACAAATCCAGTACAAAAGAATACTACAAAACTATAAAGCTACAACTCCAGGGTCAACTGTCTCAGTTGGGATAAGTCCCTCTTGAGCCAGGGTCTCAGAATCTAAACCCACAACATCCTGGGGTCCATAATAGGTAGGGTACTCCTCAGTGTCATCTGGAAAAATATATCCAGTCAGGAAAGGAGCAGAGTACAACCCTAACAGCAGTTCTCAAATAATGATAAAAACTATGTAACAGTAAGTAGCTGTGGATAAACAAGATGCATAAATAGATACAAAAAATATATAGATAATAAGGAAGTACTGGAAAGAAATACAATAATGAACAATATGCTGATAGAACAAGAATACTAATGACTAAGTGTGTGAGTACTAGCTTTAACATGTGATCGGCTTAGGAACTTGCACAAGAGTATAATGGCCTGGCTGATTATACGTGCGGTGTATGATCAACACTCACAAGGAACAAGACATGCACAAGGAGGGTATGATCACATATCTACACTAAAATACTCCCCACCCCGACTGGTATAATAGATCCAACCATGGTACGTTATGGCACTAGATTCCCCAAGAAGATAGCTAGTCTCCCCGAGAATCGGTGTCTGTACATGTACAAGATAACCAATGAAACAATACTTGCACCATATACACCATATACCAAGGAATAACATCTCATGACGAGATCCGGATATACCAATCCGTGTAACCATAGTGTCAAGAGAACATGTATATCTACACTAGATACAACGAACATAGAGGATATCATAAATGAGAAACTATCAGAGAATGTACTCGCCTGAAGTCCAATGAACAGTCTCACAAATGTCTGACTCGGTGCCTCGAAGACCTAGATATGGAATACCACATTAATACAAGGTCCCGAAAAGAGAACAAGTCAAACTAGGCAATTTCTAGGTCAATAAGTCAATTCTAAGTCAAAAGTCAACTATGGTCAACTCTAAAGTCCACTAAAGTCAAACATGGTCAAACCTAAAGTCAACCTCACAAGACATCTATAAAATAATATAGAGATAAACTACAACAATTTAGGAATAAAAATTAGATCCCAAATGATACCCACACAAAGTATACTAATAATACAATTAATGCACACTCTAAATAATGTATATACAAACCAATATTTATACAAATAAAATAATATATTATTACTAGTATTATACCTCACAAAAGCACATATATATATACAATATAAATCAAAATACATATATATATATATATATAAAACAATTTAATAACTATATACTTATATATATACACATATAAACTTACATAATTAAATATTAATAGTTACATAACACATGCACATATTAATGTACGTATTTTACATGGCTAGAAGAACACATAAAAATACATTCATTAATATACAAATAATTATATAATAATTATAAATAATATAATTACACATAAATATATTTTACAAAACCTTTATGTATAATTTATGTTATTAACATAAGTACATATATATTTGCATGCAAGAAAGCTACATACATATATTTATACACCACATTAGAACACATAGAAATATCTATAGATCTATGCTACAATAAATACCATAATAAATACACTAAAATAATATATAATATCTATATATATTTACTAATTATAAATGAAGAATTTAAAGCATAATTAATTAGATCTACACATAAACACACCAAATTGGAGAGTATCACACTGTATCCCACTAGATCTAGGATACGCATGTGACACGAGTCCAACACACAACCAAATGCACCCTGAAGGACACAAACAAATCACAAATAATATTTATGAACAAATCAAAGCATCAAAAGTAGATCTATGTGTCCGTGTCAAAATACGACATGTTCAAAGCCCCGTGTCGGAGGAAAACCCCCAAATGACACGTATCACCAAATAGTTGGGATACGAACCACAAGTATCCCAATATGGACACGACACTAGCCTCAAACACAAATCTCATGTTCAATTGATCTATAGGATCAATTGACACACACAACAAAATATAAATTCGGAATTCCAACAAAATTGACACAAAAAGCACCATAACTTTCTCCATGGGTCTCCTATGAACACAAAACAAAGTCCTATGGGTACTACATACATATAGGTTGATTTTACATGATTAAATCTCAGATTTAGAAGCTATTTAAATGGAAAAATCTAAATTATACCTATTGGGAGATGGATTCCCAATGAAACCTCCAATTGAGATGAACTTGCTTCCAAATTGTAGATCCTTGCTCCTCTTTGTAGATCCTTGCTTCCTTCTTCTAGATCCTTGCTTCCTCCTTCTCTAATGGTGAATTGGGAAGAATTTGGAATAAATTTGGTAGGGAATTGGATTGGGAATGGAGGGAATTTGGTAGTGGGAGAATTCTAGATCTAGATTTGGAATGAGATGAGAGGAGAGAGAAATTCCCCCCCTCTTTAATAGGCCGGCCATAGCCCCTCCCCCAAGCAATTGTAAAATGTCCAATGTACCCCTTGGGGCCTCTCATGAAGAAATAATTAAGGAAGGAAGCTTCTAGTCTAATCATTTAATTAATTTAATCCATCTCCTTAACTATGGGCTTTCTAAATGGGCCAAGTCTAACTAATTAATTCATGTTGGTCCATGGGTCCAAACTAAACTAGTTGGGTCCACTAAAATAAGTCCAAAATAATTAAATAATATCCAACAACAATTAAATAATACAACAAAAATTATTTACCATGCACAATATTTATTTAAATAGGAAATTACTAAAATACCATTTTTCCTAAAATGTGGTAGTGACACATAAAAATACATCTTTCGTCTATAAGGAGGCAGATGGTCCCTTCGATCATGTCAAGGGAAAACAAGTGGCAAATCTACCGATCTCTAGGCCTGTACGCCATCAAGAGAAGAAGTTGCCCGCTCTTCAGAATACGCGTAACGCTGGAGGCCATTTGAGGGCTAGCTCTCCCCGTTTTATGCCAACCCGTATGAAGCTCTGGATTACACCATGACCCATCCGTGTAAAGAAGACTCATTTTACGGGAAGATATGCTCCTCATGGGTCATGTGCTACTCACATGGCCGAACTGTTGTATTCATATGGCAAGGAAAGGGTTATGGTTCCCAATTTCCACGTCCCTACTGATGTAAAAAGATGGAATAAGCCTTATTCTTCTTTTGGTCATCTCCCTGATTTGCAAGCTTTTCTGATCCAGAAACACAAAGACAGGGGTCAAAAGCATGACCTAATGCCCCTAACCACCAAGCGTAGGGAGATTATGTGGAACGTGGCTTCAACCTCTAATGTCGTCATAACAGACGGGCCACATGAAGAATTTGTCTTTATTGTTCCACCTACTCGCAACGATCAGTATCAAAAATCTTCGATCGAATACGGAATAGACCGATTGTACAAGAAGATTCTCACGAATCTGATGCGGCAAAATACAAATCCACAGATATAGCCCACAGGCTTTGAAGATTATACAAAGCATAGGTTATGATTTGAAGTTAAAAAAAGGCCTCAACTATGGAAAAGGCAGACGAACACCGTTGTATGGTCATTCTTACTGTCAACTGTCAACGAACTCATTTTGGGTTAGGATATACTGCATCTTTTGCAAACTCCAAACCTCTAGAGTCTAAGCCTGTAATACCAGAGGTAGAACCAAACAACGACATGTCCGGGGGTAGTCTCCCTCGACAAAATAGGGCAGCATCCAAAGCTGGGGGTAGAATTCCCTCTGTGTCTGAAGATGATACAACTATCTCCCCTGAAGACCGTAAAACTCAGGCATCGGGAGTCCGAAGGCCAAAGGGGACTTTCTCCTTCAATGAAGATGACATCATTGAAATCTTTAATATATTGATGAAGGAAAACAAACTTCGGCTACCTAACATCAGATACCCTGAAAGGACTGGCAAAGTCGATGACCCAGAATATTTCCTCTTTCATCGGTACATTCATCACCCCACAAGGGCATGTTATGTACTGAAAAGGAGAATCCAGGAGTTGATCGACGCCAAAGTCATCACTTTGCATTTATAAATAAGATAACGGTCACTGTAAATTGATCTCACTTCAAAATGGCAATTTGCATCTCCCCAGCGGAGCAACCTTCATGTCTATCCCCACCAAACAAATTACTCCCCAGTGAATTTTTCGGACATGAGTTTACTCTGAATTATTGTCCGAACATTTTTATTCCCCAGCTGAGTTTGCTATATCCAAGTGACCCCTGAGCGAACCTCCCTGGTTGTTGCTATCGATCAGTTCATGTACATACTACCTCTGAACTATATCTCTCCACTTTCTCCAGCAGAGGGAATTTATCATCATAAAGATAATCAATTCCATATTACCTCTGTCCGATTTTTCTTTATCCCCAAAGAGTCATATCTTACCACGTCCACATTACCTCTGAGTAAGATATCTTCAGAACTTTTTTACGTCCATATAACCTCTGAGTAAAGTTTTTCTCTTCAACTTTCTACTATCACGGTCGCATAAACCCTGGAAGTGCTAGTCATGTCAATTTATTATCTGTACTTAAGGTACGCCATGGGTAATAAGTCCACAACCCGGATATACAAATCAACTCTGGATTTTTTATCCCCAGCAAGTGCTTATCATATTCTGAACAGATATGATCAGCAAGTTGGCATCCCCAGCAAGGGTCTATGTGCAAACATTCTTTCATTACAAATTATTGCAAAAAGTCATCATCCGTATCCAAGAAGTCTCGGGTACTCAACGGATGATGGATCCTCAAAATCTCTCCAGCGGAGCAATCCTTAGATCCACTTGCACATCTTGTTAGACGTTAGCCATGTTCATATTTTCTCTGAGCTTTCGTCCCATCAATCACCCCCGCGGAATAATTATTTGGTCTATCTTCATGTTCGGATAGACCAAACTCAACGAATCACTCCTCAATGAGTTGTTCGGACATTAGTTTACGTTCATATTACCTCTGAACTGCTGTCATAATATTTCTCTTAGGCTGAGTTTGTCATGTTCATATTACCTCTGAACAAACCTTCCAAGTTTTTGGCTATCGATTATCATGTTCATATTACCTCTGATATCGGTTGTCATCTCAACTTAGCACCCGTACTTAACTCTAAGTACGCCAGTGGTGTTAAGTCCACAAAAAATGCCATGTCCATATTACCTCTGAGCAGATATATATCTCCATCCCCAGTGGAGTCACAACTCAAAAGTTTGTCATGTTTATATTACCTCTGAGCAAACTTTCTAAGTTTTCGGCTATCGATTATCATGTCCATATTACCTCTGATATCGGTTGTCATTTTAACTTAACACCCGTACTTAACTTTAAGTATGCCAGTGGTGTTAGGTCCACAAAAAACTGCCATGTCCATATTACCTCTGGCAGGGCTTGTCCTAAACTTATTACTTGTACTCTCGTGCGCAAAAGGTAATAGGTCCAAAAAAAAAATTGACCTCTCTCCTGTGGGCCATATTACCTCTGAACTATTCTCACTTTCCCCAGCAAAGAAAGATTCAGTCCACGTTCATCCCCACAGAGTCATGTTTTACAAGCATCTGTCAGGACTTGTCTTAAACCCATTATTTGTACTAACATGCGCAAAAAGTAGTGGGTCCACAAAAAACTGCCACGTCCATATTACCTCTGGCAGGGGTTGTCCTAAACCTATTACTTGCACACTCGTGCACAAGAAGTAATGGGTCCACAAAAATTTCCCCAGCAGGATGTCTTTACTAGCCAGGGGCTTGTTTCGAACTTATTATTTGCACTCAACGTTCGCAACAAATAATAGGTCCATAAAGAATCCCCCAGTGGGATATCCTCAACAAACACGGTATTGTACTACGTCCATATTACCTCTGGTACAACATCCAAATTTCACACAAACAATTATAAAGAAATGGAGGGTCCTTTCTGATTGAAAGAACATTCTCAAATGGCGCTTACAGATGAGCCAAGCCTAAATAAAATTTTTATAATATCCTGCAGGCACTAAAGCCTTCAGTTATATGAGGCATTGTCGCAAGCCTCTATCGAGGGAAGCTCAACTGGCTGGGTTCCTCTCTGTTTGAGCAGTAGAGCGAGATGAGGAAGCAACCTTCTTTCCCTTAGCAGTGGAAGCATGTTTAGGTGTCATGGCAAAACTGAGTTCTCAGGAAAAAGACGAAGAGACAAGGGTTTTTGGAAAGCAAGGGTTTTGTGAAGACAGATAAAGGATTTCTCTCTCAAGACCTTGGACTATTTATAGAGTTCGGATAACTCTTCGAATCCCTAACCAAATCCGATATTTAATAGTCGGTTATGATTTTGGGGACCATGTCAGCCTATCATTTGAAAAGAAAGACGGACAGTCATACTGCGTAGTGGATCCAGATTTTACACGCAGAGCTACAAATCTATGATTTTATGCTCAAAAGCTTTTACGCTCAGAGGCTACAAATCTACGATTTTATGCTCAAAGGCTATAAATCTACGATTTTACGCTCAGCAGCTTCTACGCTCAGAGGGTACAAATCTACGATTTTACGCTCAGCAGCTTTTACGCTCAGAGGCTACAAATCTACGGTTTTACGCTCAGAAGCTTTTTTTACGCTCAGAGGCTACAAATCTATGGTTCTACGCTCAGAAGCTTTTACGCTCAGAGGCTAAGAATCTACGATTTTATGCAGGACAGAATGCGAGTATATCTCCATAAATTGGATCTTACACTCGATAAGGCCAAGGGTTTACGCAGAAAATGCTCCTTTTTTCTAAACTCACAGAGGTCAGCATTGAAGATGACTTTTCTTCTTGGGCCGTTGGAAGTTCATTCGAAGTCTAGCCAGAATCTTTTACAAGAGTTCAAGTATGGCCTGTTCAACAGACATTTCTTGCCCTATTTTAAGGGATTTTCGGGAAAACCATTCTTGAAGACGATGATCTGAACAAAAATTCTTCGTATCAGAGAAGTGACAGTTCAAAATTTTTATGCAACTCCTCGTCCAAAAATAGCATGATAGTTGGATCTTCAAGACAAACTTAATGCTAAGGAGCTTTTTACGCATCTTCCATTACGCGTAAGAGTCGGGACGTGACAGGATAAACATTTATCAGAGTCAGCATAAAGTTACTCAGACGTGTCGAAGCTGCACATTATCAAACTTTCTCACAGCAAATATGGCAAATCAGCTATGCATAGAAGAAGACAAGTTTATTAATCATGATTACATATGATGGAAGTCCATTTCTACAAAGGATTTTTCATTAATCATGATTATATATGATGGAAATCCTTTTTCTACAAAGGGTTTCTCATTTTTATTTAAGATCACATCGGGAATCTGTTGTGCCAGGTTCTTATATTGGTGGAGATCTTTTTCTGCTTCTTCTACGGCACTTCATCGACTTCTGCGGCCGATGAACAAGAAAATAATTAATGGCGGGAGGATACACAACTGGGCATATTTTATTCAAGCCCACCCTCCATACGCCATGGTAGACACGCCCTAGAATTGTGTTTGGGATCCAGACCCAACATAATACTGGAAGACAGGGCTAAACTGTCTACCTTCGTCCAGCGCCATAATGGAAGAAAATACAGCTTGCAAGCTGTGTGGCCAAATGAGACCCTTCCTCTCTCCTGGACGAATAACCATATAAAATTGTTGATCATCCCGAGAAAAAGAGGCTATGATATCCTTCCATAATCCATCGTCGCAGAGGACATTTTCTCGAAGATGCCTCTTTTTATGGCTCTTTACATGCTGGAGGAACATGATCTTCTTCTTTCTCAAGTCAGCCCAATGGATCTCGGCAACCATCTCTTTTTGGTGAAGGAAGTGTGAAAAAACAGGTTCACTCACTTGCCCTTTTATAGGCAGAAAAGAACATACCTAATCCCAACAAATTCCTAAATTCCGTCAAAAAATCAGCCTCGCAGAACGAGTCAAATTTAATCGTTTCATACTTCATTCAAAGTATTCCAAATTACGAGGAATTTGAAAACTTTGAAGGAGGTCTTGTAGAAGCATGAAAAATACGTTGGAGAATTATACGCATAAAATCCCCTACATGCATGAAGTTCGCGTAAAACAGAGCTTCAATACAAAGTGGCATAACACATGACTTCAGAGCCTTTGGCATACAACAGAGCTTCAACACTATTCAGCGTAAAACAGAGCTCCAGAATAACCCGCGTAAAGTAGTACTTCCAGACTGCTTTGGCGTAAAAAGGTTGCTACATCGCCACTCCGGCGTAAAATATGTCTGCTTTTAATGCAGCGTGAAGTTGTACGAGAAACTCTTCGTATTCCTCGAATAAACCTGTCAGACAGAACAGTGAACCTGACTCCTAACAAAGAGTACTGCACAACGATTGAGAGGACGACTGTAATGATGATTCTGTACAGAGACCCAGGCTGTCGTTTAGGGACGAAATCCTTGATATAAGTTATTTTTACGCATTCAAGGAATACGCTGCCTATTTTATACAGGCAGAGATGAGATTTTACGCTCAACATGAGAGAAAATTAAACGCCACGTCAAAAGCTGCTCTTCGTACAGAACTCGAGGCACGTCTCTGCAGTTAATGCGCGAGATGGGTGCAGATCTCTGCATTTAATGCACGAGATTAGGTTCTACTTTTAATGACTGGGAGAGCTAAAATTAGAGCTAATACGCTCACGTCACCATCCCTGCATATTACGCCAACCAGGCTATTTTTAACTATAGGAGCACGCCGTATGCTATCTCCTCAAAATATGCTAACCTGGCTATTTTTAACTATAGGAGTACGCCGTATGCTATCTCCTCAAAATACGCCAACTCAGGCTATATTTGCAAATATACGTGATAAGACTATTTGGCCCAGTTTACGCTCAAGACCTCAGTCAGGAAGGATAATTGGCTAGTTTACGCTGGTTACCTACCCATGCAGCATCAAGCTTTACGCAGAATTTGGCTTTTACGCCAACAAGACAGCTATTTGGCTTTTACGCCAACAGAATAGCTACTTGGCTTTTACGTCAACAGAACAACTACTTGCTTTTACGCCAACAGAACAGCTACTTGGCTTTTACGCCAACTGGACAGCTATTTGGCTCTTACGCCAACAAGATAACTATTTGGCTTTTACGCCAACGAGACAGTTATTTGGCTTTTATGCCAACCATCTCTACGCGAGGGGCAGTTACCTACGTGGCTTGCATGCTGTGATCTTCGATGAACGATTATACGCATTACCTCATAATGGGACACGTGTCACGCGCAGATTCAGGAGATCATTCATACGTGGGTAGCAGTTATTGTAACAGCCACGTAAAAAGTATAACTCTCTCCGCTATTCAGTTTTTACACTGACTGGTCAGTTACTGTGACTGAACTCTATAAATAGAGACCTTCAGTCACAGGAACAAAGTCGGGAAACAGAGTGGAGAAAACAGAGGTCAAGGTCAAGATCAGAGAGGGAGCACGTACAGAGAGTGTTGATTGACAACTTTGGCAACGAGAGTTCAATCCCTCCTGCAATCTTTGAAGCTTCTCCTTCTTCTACAGCACTTCTTCGTCATCGTGTGGTCCAAGGAACAAAGTGATCGACCGCAGATCAGACTCCTATAGCAATATTTTTTCAGAATCCTTTTTTGTACTTAACATCCTCGTATAAGATTAATTATACTCTTTTTTGTTTGTAAACAAGAGAAGGAAGGTTTCGTATAAACCCTCTTATCTGTTTTATCTCAAACAAAATGGCGACTCGCCAGGTAAATTTTCAAAACCTATCATGTTCATACTACCTCTGATAGTATTTTGTATACCATGTGAGTTTAATAGCCTGAGTTTGTAAACCAGAAAAAGCCTTGTACAACCTAGTTCCAATATTTTGTTTTATCATCAAACACCAACTAAGTGAGACACAGTTTAAAGACAATATTTGACCCGTGTGCTGTCCAAAATAAAACCGTGGCTCCGGACAAGAAAACACACGGGACGTACCGCAGCTCCAGGAAAAGAGTCATACGGGTGATACCACTAATCCAGATACAGGAATACTATAAAAATAGATCATATACATATATACGTGCAGAGGAGCCCAAACGTCTAGTAACTGTCTTCCCCTTCCCAAGCGGTCAATGATTGTGCGCTAAACCTGAACCTCTATCTAGTTATACTGAAGTAACTATCAACCAACGCGACCCTAAGGTCGTCCCAGATTCCGGTCATGCTGTCAGTATCAGGATATAGGAAATCTGGCACAATGACAGTATCTTAATGTGTCCTAGAATTATGATATACACAGGTACATACATCAAGGTATTGTGAATCATCTATCCTTCGTTACTAGACGTTATCGACGAACGTTTGCACTCGGTTGCGACCCGGATACGAAGTAACAATTTTAATCAAACACGCGCACAATGCATATAATAAAATAATAAATATCTGGTAACTAAAATACAGGGTGGCAAGGTACACTTGCCTGGATCCGGCTGCTGAAAATGGGGCTCCGGTATAACGTCCAAGTTCGCGGATCCCATAGTACCTAGAGACGAGATACGAACTCAATCAATAGACTATCACGAGGCTAAAATAAAATGTGACACACGTCTAGCATATGTTTCAATCTTAGTTACAAGTTACATAGACTCTAAGCTAGAGGGTTGACCACGGTTGACTAAGGGTATGCTACATCTAATCCGATTAATCTCATGTATAATATCATCAGACAAATCCTCAATCCTATATTTCAGCGCGGTGTTTATCAGTATTTCGATCCATGATCAATCCTCGGATTCCTCCTGGTATTCACAGACATTATCATCACATTTAAATATGTCATCCTCAAAATAATTAATTATTAATTATTAGGCCTTCCTTTATATAACCATCATTACCATTTCACAATATAAACTACTCCTCAATTAAACTCATTGTTATTTACCAGCTCTCAAATAATAATTATTATCTATTTAAACCCTCATAGACATTAGTTCAGTATTCAAACACTCTCTCACAAATACATAGCTCACAAATACGTATATGTATTCCTCAATCAATTTCGTCATTAGTAACCAAATCCTCAACAAATGAACCACCTAATGATATCATACACCATTTCACAATATATTACCTGCTCATCAATAATAATTAATATGCATATAATACAATGTAATAAACCCTAAAATCTCAATGCATTTAAACCTTAAAACTCAACATAGCAACTCCTTAAACCCCAACCCTAACTAAGTTATATAACAACAACATCATTATACTACACAAGGAAAGGGGGAGAAGCTCACCTTGGTGGCATGTGTTGGCCATCTCTGGCCGGAGGGAGAGGTCATGGTGGTGTGGGTGTTGATGGTGATGATGTTGATGATGAAGGTGATGATGGTGATGATGATGATGATGATGAGGAGGAGGAGGACGTTGCGGGGGTGGCCGTCTCTGGCCGAAGGAGGGTCGATAGCAGGATGGAGGTGCGGTATGGGAAGTGCAGCGGGTGGAGTCGAATGGAGAAGGCTCGGTGGTACGGTCAGTTAGTCGAGGTGCTGGAGGTGTAGTTGGCCGAAGGGGAGGCTGTCGACGTTGGGTGGCCACGAAATGGAGGTGGCAGCGGGATGGTGCTAGGGAGAGGAGGTCGAGGTGGTGGTTCATGGTGGTGGAGTCTCGTGGAGACTGCGAGGGTGGCAGCGGGTGGAAGGTCGGTCGGCTGTACTGTCGTGTGGTGGTGCTAGAGATGCGGGGGGTGGCAGCGGGTGGAAGGTCGGTCGGCTGTACTGTCATGTGGTGGTGCTAGAGATGCGGGTGGAGGAGGATGACGCGGTGGTGACCGGAGGTAGCAGTGGTGGTTCTGCTGGCCGGTGGAGAGGCCGGCCTAGGTGGTGGCAGCCGAAGTTGCAGAAGGAGGCCGAAGACGGGATTAGTAGCAGTCAGAGAAGAGAGGTAAGAGGCCGGAGTAGGGGAGCCGGCCGAGTTCGGTTGAAGAAGAAGAAGAAGAAGAAGAAGAAGAAGAAGAGATGAAGAACATAATGGGAAGAAGAAAATCGGCTGTGGTTTTAGGGAGAAGGAGGAGAGAGGGTGTGGGAGGTGGTTTCCAATGTGTTGGGATTAGGGCCGGCATAGGAAGATGGGGTATGATGGAAATATTTTATAGGAGGTTGTGATGGGGAGTGTGTGGTGAGGATGAGGGTTTCTTTTGAATGGATGGCTTGAATTTATCAGGAAGGAAATATTATTCACACAAAGGGGAGATAGGAGTGAGGTTGGACCGATCAAGGGAGAGGTGCCATTCTTTATTTGGTCTTGACCAATGAGATGATGACACATATTAATACTTTTGCAAATTAGCCCCTTAACTTTTGGGTATTTGCACAAACATGTAAATGATGGAAAAATTGTGTGGAAATTGATGTTTGGTATTTTGTAGGGTGAGGGGGTGTTGTATGTTTTGCATGGACTTAATGAGTGAAGGATTGGGTTAAATTGGGGTTAAGTTATGATTAGTCAAAGTTGGCATCCCCAATTTAATTAAAATAAAATGTCATGTGCTCTTAAATTAAATGGGGACACATGGGGTCTCAATTAGGAGTGACACAAAGGTCATGAAAGGTGTAGGCTTGGTGTCAGTCTTGGACCCTTTAATTGGTCCGACTAAACGAGTTGAGTTGGTGTCTCAAAATTGATGGCAACGACACAGGTGCGCGACACAGGATTAAATAATAGGTTTTTGATACGGGAAGTTGTGTAATTAAATTAGAGCACAAGGGATTATAATTTTGAGTGACGAAACAGTCCAGCGCCTAAGTTGGCTTGTCAAGTCAAGTGTGCAACAATATATTAGAAATTATGGGCTATGGTTGGGCTCCGAATATTGCAACAACGGTAGGGTACACCAAGGGTTATAAATAATAAATTAAGCAACTGTAACTAATTTCTAAACCTTAATTAATCTGGCTCTACAACAATATTTCTAACTAAATCTGGTCTACATAAATTCAAATTTTGAGGGGGTTTACAGAAGGTGCTCGCTCACGCGCTCGATCGGTCCTCGGCGGGAGGGACTTCGGTGAGGCCCTAGGCCAAGTTCAAGGAGGAGTACCATGCCATCGTCTCGTCGTCGGTTTGGCCGAACTACCATGTCATCGGAGAAATTTAGTGTTTTGGTTTGTTTTTCATGATTTTTTTCCCACATTGTTTGTATTATTTTCTTCCATGAAACAATTTTGTCGAATTTCCCTTCCATTAGTCCCTATTTTGGTATTTTTTGGGCTAGGGTTTAGGACAAAATTTTGGGGACCTAATTTATAGATATGCAATTAGATTTAAATTGAAGTCATTATTGGCTATTAGAAGAGGATGGCAGTTGTTCTCTTTATTTTTATTCATCACGGGCAACCGACACCCCATAAATTTGGTCTGGGATGCCTTCTTAAAGGTCAAATTCCATTTCTTTGATTTGATAGGTAGACAAAAAATTTAATTTCTTCAAGTGAGTAAGTAATTAGGGTTTTGTTTGTGTAGGGAGTCAGTGATGGTAGGTTCTCTATTTATGTCCACTCCAGGCCGAGGTTCATTCTTAATAGAGTGATGACTTGGTGGGAAGATAGTGATGGTAGGAAGACTTCAGCGACAGCGTTGGTACTTCATCAATAGCAAATACATTTCAAGCTTCTATAGTTCATTTTGTTTAATTTTTCATAGCGTCTTTAGCATATGAGCATTGCTTATGTTCTTCAAGTATGCTGTTTGTTTTTCTTAATACTCAATAGTTGTCTGATCTTAGTTTGTTGCTACTTTTATTTGCTAGCACTTATTATTTCCTTATGATGTTGCCACTTTTATATTTCTGAAGTGGAAGTTTTTATTGTGATATTGATACAAGGGTCTAGTCTTTAATTGAACTAAAATTGAAAAAGGCTTCAGTTTATTTCTATCAATTGGTTTGGGAATGTTTGATACATATAAGTTGGCCAAGCATAATATCACCGAATAGCTTTAATCCTTTATCTATTACCTATGAACATTTGTATATTTATAGCTTGTCTGCAGATACTGACAGTGGACTACCAGCATAAATTAGAAAATGAGAGTATCTTGAATTTTTTTACCCGGGTTAATGATAGATAGAGTGAAGAACAACGTGTGGGTTAGCCATAGTAGATTAAGGTGAGTTTGCCCTTTTAGATTTGTAAACTATTGTGCATTCTATTCTACGCTTATTGTCCAAAAAGTTGCTTGGTCAAGTTTTTCAGAAGGACTCGTCTCTATTACCTTAATATTCTAATTATATTGCTCCCTTGAACTTGTTTGACCTTTAATGCATTTAATTTTCTTAAGTATTTGGATGCTTGATAGGAAAATTGATTTATGGAAAGGAAACTTGAAAATTAGGCAACTTTTGGATGCTCAGGGAAACAATTTAGAATGATCAAAGCCAACACCTAACTACAAGACAACTTTTTGGTTTGTTAGATTACGTTAACAATATAGACTTTCCAGACTCAATTATTAATTATTAATGAGATATAACCTCTAAGTGGGGTTTTAACTTCACCGAGTTACATCATATGCTTAAAAAGTACATCTCAATATTACAACCTTAATTTGATAAGGCTCAACAAAGTGATGTTTATGGTATGTTGAGTGCCACTGTCGCAAAGTTAGGTTCATTGTAGGTATGGCTAGGTTAATTGACTTGTATGTAGAAGGTATGACTTATCTAAAAGAATGAGAAGTGTGAGAACCCTGATTTTTATATAGGATTATTTTGGTATTTTGTAAAAAAAAAAGTTATTCAAATATTAATTTGGCAAATTATTTAACTATAGAAACATTTGTCATGGTCTTGAGATTTTGAGTACAACACTAGCCCTTACTTTTCAACCAACTTTGCATACTAGACTTAGACAAGCCAAACTAGGTTCATGACCTGACTGTCACTCATAAATTCATATTCTCATGCTTCATTTTGGTCGCACAACTTTTGCGACACAAATACAAGAAATTATCAATTTAGCACATTGTCGCTGCCTACGATTTTACTGCGCAACACCAACCCTTTTTGTCCAACCAATTTCATATCCATGAGCCTAACTGGATCTAATATGTCCATGTTAAGGGTGTCTCATTTATTTAAATCCACACATGCTTCATAAACTTTGCATACTTCAAATCTTAGTTTTAAATTCTGATTTTTTATTTTAGGAAACCGCATCTTTGTATATATATTGTGCATCTTAATTAAATTAAAATAAATATTTATATATTAAGTCCAATGATCATTAGAGTCCTAGAAAAATATATTGGGCCCATATACACACCTCCCTATTAGACCAAACCCAACACCAAGCAACCAACCCACAAGCCGGCACAAACTAGTATATATATATGCAAGCACCCTCCCTCTTCCAAGCCCTAGCTGCCACCACAACCTCCTAAGCCACGACCACAGCATCCCTCTCCCTCTTTTTAACATCCTCCCTCGCCTTCCTTCCCTCTCCCTTTCCCACACCTTCACGCACCCCAAGGCTTACCCCTAGGCAGGTTTCCACCCGACAACACCCCATATAGCAGTCGCTGCTACTGCTGTAATTTACTGCTGTAAAAAGCAATCCAAAATATCTTAAAAATTAGGTTTTCTTCATCTCCTTGAAGTCCCCTAACTCCTCATAAAGTTTTACAAAGTTTGGAGGTCGTTAGGTACTCCAAAATTCTGTAGTCGCGAAAAAGGTCTCCGCCATAATCACAATCGCGTAAATTTTCTATCTTCGACTCTTTTCCTAATTTTTATGAATAAAATTATTTCATAAATCCATGTTCATGATAGATAAATATTAGAAATATTCCCGTGCATGAGAAACCTATATTTCTATGTGCAAAAACTACCCCAAACCGATGTGCAACCATGATACGGACACGTCGCACCATAGCTAGTTGTAGTTCAATAATTATTGTCATATTTTAAAATTCCAGAAATTACCTTAATAATATTTCAGAATATTTAATTTATTATTTTCATATTAAATAATATTTTGAGGCCAATATGGGAGTTGCATGCACAAACTACAGGTCGAAGTTGCCTAGAATAACAAGTTGTCATTTGTAGAAACTTTTTGCATGCGATAATGTTGGTTCGATTATTTTCATATAATTATAAATAACTCCAGAAAATTAAATAATATATTTTCATATTAAAAATAGATTTTATGCAAGTTGGTAATTTTGCATGCATAGTTGTCAAATTGTTAGAACACATAGTCGACGCGCAACGGATCTTTTGCATGCAATGACACAATGTTTTAATAATTCTCAATTAATTATGAATAATTCCATAATTTAATATCTATTTAAATTAGTATAATATGATGTTTATATGGGTGTTAGAAATGTTACATGCATGTTTGGTAAGTAGGTTAGCGTTGTAGAGAATTTTACGACATTGATACGTGTCTACGTACGTATATATAGAACTAAGCGTGTCGAACACATGTAGATATTTATACATATGGTATATCGATGTACGAGACCCTAACAACGTATTAGAGAGTGGCGTGACACGTGTATCTTGGCACATTGTTCAAGGACATATTGGTATCATATAATAGAACATATTTTTCTTGAACTATCATAAGAATATTTTTCTTAAACTATGCATACCTGAAATCACTTCAACTTAGAGCACATGTCGCGCTAGTGCATATATGGCTGCAATAACTTACAGTTTCCATGACTCGGGTAAATGGCTACAGTATGCATCTTCCATGCCATAGTAGGTCGTTGAATATTCTCTCAACTTTATCCATAAGAATTTACAAACGAGTATTTGTACAAAAGAAGGTTTATCACGATAAGCCTTGTGCGAGTATCTATTCTTGGAAGACAAGAGAATTTATCATGATAAGAAGATATCAGTGCAAGTATTTATTCTTGAGGTGTATGTATCTGGTCTTGGGAGAGAATGAGATTTATCACAATAAAACGAGATCAATGTAAGTATCAAATATGTTCTGTGTATGTATTTGTTCTATGTAAGTATCTGTTCTTAGAGACAACATAACTACCAAAAGAGATTTTCGTTAGTATTTGTTCTTCAAATGTAATATTAGTTATTCAGGTGTTTGTGTCTGTTTTGTCTTGTGTAAATATATGTTCTTGAGAAACATCATACTTTAGTGAAAACGGACGATTAGAAGGGAAAAGATAAATAAAGATAAGCATATGTTCTTAGAAAATAAGGAGAAGTCAAGTGTATATATTTGTTCTTCAAGTGTAAGTATTAGTTTCAAGGGTGAGTATCAGTTCTTGAAAAGCAACACATATACTTGAGAGTCAAGTGCATGATTACTAAATAGATGAAAAAGAACTATAAGAACTAATGATGTGTTATTCATTAAGAGTTGGGAACTTAAGCGTGTAGATTTTGGATTGATCAAGAACTAACTTAAACAAGAAACTTTATGGATAATTGGGCTAGACCCAATATTGGATAGAAATTGTGAAGATTTGTATTGGCCTGAAAGACTTAAATAACTAGCATTCTTAGTCTAAGAAAGAAATCGTTTTAACAAAGATATATGTTGGTCTGGGTTAGAATAAGTCTTTGTGGCTATGAAAATAAGAATCCTAATAAGAGGGTTTCAGTAAATAGAATAACTATTATATGGCTTTATGGTTAGAAAATATTCTTAACAAAAATCTTGAGCTTAGTATTTAGGAGAAAATCAAACTGGACTTTTCAAAGGAGCTTAAGAATATTTGGCTAAAACTAATAAAGAAATTTGAAATGTTTTAACGAGCAGATAATAAGGCTTGTTATATTGGTTATTGGTAATGCTTGTGTTGGACCTTTAAGCTTTTATTGGGTCAAACGAATATATAGAGGATTAATTTATATTGCTTTATTAAAGAAGGATTTTGAAATTATTTTAAACAATGATTTGGCTTTAAACCCTAAAGAATTTAATAACTATTAGGGATAGGGAAGAGATGATCTCTCGAGAGCCATAGGATTGGGAATCTAAGTGTTGCAACAAATAGTAAAATATATACAATCACTCAATCGACCTATGTTGTGATGAGTTTCTTCTAGTCTAACAGGTTCCTCAATAGCACTCTGAACCCTAAGTGATATTAAACTGACATGTATGGACCACCACTAAAAATGTGTCACACCCCGTGCCCACAATATCGGGTACGGATTGTGAGAGCGCCCATCCTACACTGTTATTAACAGCAGTAGTCAGTTGTCTATACCTCAATAGTCACCAAAACACAAGTATCGAATCTAACTCATCATAGCCAATCTATATCGTGCCCAATATCAATCATCACACCACAGTTTTTCCACTATCATCTTTTTACAACGTTTACAATAAATATTCGGAGACAGATCCGGTGAATGATAAAGGCATACCCAATATACAGTCATCCATATGTACAGTTATCCAACTTTCACCAAATACAATGAAACTACTACATCCCTGAAACAATCTCCAAGTCCTGAGTAGTATCCTCGATAGCATCTACTGTCATCTCACCTGCAATATATCCAATCGGAAAATGAGCAAAGTATAATCCTATGAATGAACGTAATACAAAGTACAACGAAAATGCAATGCAACAAGTAATAAAATGACTAACATGCAATACTGGACAATAGTATAATGACTGAAACAATGGAAGCACAATAATGTAATAATGAGTTGAAATATCAGTCTAATATGTGACCGGCTGGTAAGTATAATAGCATAATAGAATATGGTAAGGATTAACCACACGTGCAAGATGTGTGATTAAGCTCAGCAAAATGTTACACTAAGGGGATTGGTCACATAAAAACTAAATATTTTTTCGTCCCGACAATGCAATCACAATACAATCAAGAGTCAATCAATGTACAATAGACTCGTGTCGAGCAAGTGTCCAATATGAAATCAATGTAATGCAGAAATACAAAGTAAAACGTAGTGTACTTACATTTTCCAATGATGAGGATCGTACTAGGTCCATCTAAAAAACAATGTAGGTATTAGATCAAAATACGTTCAAGAATAAACCAATACTAATTTATTCGAACCTTCTAGACTTTCTTATCCTTAAATGGATTCTTGATTTCTAACCAATTTATACTTTTAACTAAAACTAGCTAACTAATCAAGTTAACATCATCTTGACTTATAACTAATTAATTCTTGATTAACCTAACTAATTAACTAACAATTTCCAGTTAGCTAAAACTAATTAATTCACTTAATTGTTATATAAATAATTTGTAATAGTGTTAAGCCCATTCCATATTAATCCTTTATTATTCCTCTTGGGCCGGCCTACATATTTCTTATACAAGAATTCAAAGTCAGCCTACAGGGAAGTGGAGAAAGTTTCTGATACCGAATTGGAACAGAGGTTCGATTGTGAAGTTTTAGTTCAAA
>JAYESA010000014.1:132730562-132768708 GCA_036927795.1 Iris macrosiphon
GATGTAAAGCCTCGGCTATGCGAGCCATGTCACTGTGAGGTAACACCGCAAGGAAGCACAAGACTTCATATTGGATAGTATGGTCCTCATGCTATAGTGGTATGACACCACTACAAAGAGGCCGGTGACCTCATGTTATAGTGGTATGATACCACCAAAAGGTAAAAGATGTAAAGTCTCGGCTATGCGAGCCACGTCACAGTGGTGTAACACCATAAGGAAGCATAATGCTTCATGCTGGGTAGTATGACACTCCAAAGAGGCTAGTGTCCTCATACTACAGTGGTATAACACCATGATGAGGTGTAGCCTCGGCTATTGGCTATGTTATAGCAGCGTAGTACCGCAAGGAAACGCAATGCTTCATGCCAGGACCCTTTAAAAGAACTCACCTAGAGTGTATGAAAAGAGATACATGTCGTCTCTTGAGGGTAAGCTTGTAGACACCAAATATACATACACAGAAAATTAGGCACACATGACCTTTAATGAGCAACCGGAAGCACAAATGATGTCATTGTGTGAGTGGAAAGAATTGCAGTCATGGTACAGAATTTAAGGCTTAGTCCATTCTTATATCATACTGTTATTTGATCCATGCGAGAAGATTCAAGTCGTTAGCGACATCTATCATAATGCATAATGGACAGTCACTGTGTGAAATGCTTAACCCATATATATTGAGATGTATGGAGGATTATTAGAGTTTTGCCTTTCGACTAGTAAATATAGTCCCACATTGACTATACCTCCAAGTGGGTATCTCAATATAATGCTTTGCATATGTTGAGGTGTGCACATGGGGTGTGGTGGGACACTTGTGGGTGCCATGTGGGAGTTTTTCATAGGAGGAAAAATGATTAACTCCTCAAAGAAAGTATTTATGCCTTTTGTCACTCTCTTGAAAAAAATTTCTTAGAAGCTAAGTCCCAAAGGGGCTTAGCAAATCGGACTCAGGCTTAAGGGCACAAAGTGGTATTTTGTTGGTGCACTTTGCACTTAGCCTGTCAGCATCGTCGCATGCCACTTGTACGCATTAGTTGCGCTCGTGTGCTCATTTTATGCGCGAGTTGCATGCGCGGGAGCAAGAGCAGACGCATGCACGAGCTTAGTGCAGGCTATGTGTGCGTATGTGCATTTACGCGTATTCTCGCATGCACTGTTGCACGACTGCGTGCATGAGCTGCTGGCATATGCGCACAGGGGCAGTTGCGGCTGTGCTATTCCGCGCATATGTACAGAGAGCGCGGTTGGCGCATAATCTCACTGATTGTGGTATTTGAACGGTTATGAAAAGATATTGTCATTAATTCAGATCCGATTTTTGTGGAATTTAAACTTAATTCGTTCATATCTTTTCGTAACTGATTGACGCTAGTACTTGGATTATAATTTCCACCATACTCTATAAATTCTCTCTTTGTGCCCCTTTGAGAACTTACTTTGAAATTGAAAGACGAATAGATATTGATGTTGCCATCATTATAGTCCAGAGGAGTTTGTGCGAGTCTACAAGGAGGTGACAACGACCGTTCCAAAAGTTCTTTGAGAATTTTGCTGATTCCTGGGAGCAGATTGAGGGATAAATCTTACTTTGAGCAACGGTGATCTTCATCACCCCAGCAAGAAGTTATTCGTGATTTCTTCTACTACTTTTTTTCTCTTATTGTAATTCGTTCTGTCTCAATTGCAATTACGTTTTCAAGAAAGAATAGAATTTGTATTCTATTTTTGTAATCTTGTCAGCTAGTTGTAATCAAAGTTATATTTTATGGATGCTGCCACAAAGTACCTGTTAAAGTTCTGCCTGGGCTCTATCAGAATCATCTGATGGATGCTGCCACAATGTACCTGAAGAAAATCCAGATACCTTGTTCTATCTTGCACCATAGTAGATATAGTAAACTGGAACAAATGTGTGTACACGTGTTCCACCTGACACCAGTGCATTTCAGCCTAGAAGATATTTTGTCAAAAGCAATATTGCTTCTTTACTGGTAGTATTAGGAAAGTCCATATCAAGCAATATTGTTTCTTTTACTTTCTGTTATTGTATTTTTTTGTCAGAAGGAATATTGCTTAAGGCTTTAACACTAGTATTAGGAAAGTTCATATCAAGCCTAGAAGATATCAAAAATCTAACAAACTTTGCTAATACTGGGCTACTTTAATTACTACAAGTGTAAGTCCTCCCAAACAAAGGCAAAACCACAAAATTAAACTGTCTAATCATATTGTTAGACATCTCAGCCTCCCTTTTTAGAATTCTCTATATATATATATATATATATATATATATATATATATATATATATATATATATAATTTTCATCCATAATTCAAAGTTCAGTCTTAAAATGATTAAGATTAACAAATTCTGAATACAATTCTTCACTATCATAAGCAAATCCATACATATTGCTAATAATAAAGGAGGATGGGGGACATGAGTTCGCGCGCGCGCGCGCGCACACACACGTACACACATACACACACACACACACACACACACACACACACACACACACACATATATATATATATATATATATATATATATATATATATATATATATATATATATATATATATATATATATATATATATATATATATATATATATATATATATATCATTTTTTTTTGAACCTTGTAATAAAATTTTGGGATAGCCTTACCCAAGTCTAGAGCTGAACTTGGAAAAAATTTAGGTATCTGGCCCCCAAAACTTGTAAAGTCATTTAAACGCTAGAGTCGATCAAAGTAAAAGAACTCAATCTGCACTTTAACCAACGAGTACGTACAATTGTGGGGTTATCAATAATTAACCACCATTGGTCCTAATTTATTTTTGTGATGTAGACATCTAAGGTTCATTCCATCAGAGAGAGATCAAAGATCTATCAATTTGCCTTATGTCAGATAACGCCAAACAAGTCTAATACGTAGCTTAGAGAGACATGATTAACTTTTTGGCCCATGCCAAGTGAGATTTGCTGGAATCTGTAGAATATTTGAAGTTACATCATTCTTATAATCTCTTCAAATATATATATATATATATATATATATATATATATATATATATATATATATATATATATATATATAAAAGATACCAACACTTTTTCTTAAGATGGACGAAAGATATTTACTAAGTCCGTCTTGTCACATCCTCTAATCATATATACAGAACTAAGTCCCTTGGTCAGACTGTGTGCTACATGATCCTTAGTTGGAACGTGACCTAGTTTCAGTAGTACACTGTCGAACTTCTCCTTGATGAAGAACCTATCGATCTCAATGTTTGTTCCTGTCATACTACAAAAATACATTGTTTTAGTGACGAAAATATCCGTCGCTAAAACATAATTTTCTGTCGCTATTTTCAATTAACGGCGTATTAGCGAAGAAATTCTTCCCTCAGAAATATTAACGTCGCTACGAATTTTTTGTCGCTAATCCGTCGCTCAAGCGACGGCTTAGCGACAGAATGAGCAACATAATGTCAACGACGTATAAGTTCCGTCGCTAAACTTTCTGACTACTTACCGTCATAATAGCGACGGATTATATGAGGCCAAAAATTGTCAAATTTTCCAGAAGGTTTTGCACATTCTGGGCTCACATTATTCGTCGCTAATCTGTCGCTAAGTCATCACTCCCAGTGACGGATTAGCGACGAATTTTAGCGACGGACCCTGATACATGTTTGGTACATTTGTGTGTCTCAGACGTTTTAGCGACGAAATTTTTTCTCGCTAGGTATTCCCTGACCTGAGATTATCCGTCGAAAATCCGCCGCTGAGCTGAGATTTACCAGATTGTCCGTCAAAAATTTGTAAATAAATAAATATATTTCAGAATTTAAAAATATCAGAACACAATAATGCTTGAATTCATCCTCCTATTCCCTCATAAATTCTATGAAGATTCATTTTTCCAACATAATGATAGATGACCTAGAAATTAAATAGCCACTTCAAAATATTCACAAGTGAGAAAATATGTATGTTCACATATTCTTCCTTTCTATATTATATACTTATTTATCATACATTACTTTCTGCTATATATGTCTATATATTATACCATATTTGTCTATTCATATTTTATAATAGTGCCCCATATGTTATTTCAAATCATGTAAAATATATAAAATCCATGTAGATGAATATCAACATGATGGTAAAGTGACTACATTAATTCCACTACAAAATTACCGTAAATAATAAGGTTGTAAAAGCATGTAATAGAGTATTTCTAGTATATATGTGTCCATGTCTATGTTTTCGTGTCCGTGTCCAGTATCTCGTGTCTACGTGTCCAGCACCCTAAATCCTGTATGCTAATTAATAATTAACCAAAATACGAAAGAGGGTTAGGTTAGAGCTTACCTTCGACGAAGGAGGAGGGGATCTGACGGAGCGTGGGCCAGAGAGGGGGGTTGAGGAGGGGTGGAGAGGGGGATCGAGGAGAGGGGGGGCGGAGATGGGGGGTTCGAGGAGGGGTTCGAGGCGGACGAAGGGGGGCATATAGGGGGGTTCGAGGAGAGGGGGGTTAGAGGAGGGGGCGGAGGCTGTTGGAGGGGGTCGAGGAGAGGGGGGGTTAGAGGAGGGGGGCAGAGGCAGTCAGAGGGGGTCGAGGAGAGGGGGGTTCGAGGAGGGGGTCGTCGGAGCCATGGCGGAGGGGTGTTGAGGAGAGAGGGAGAGAGAGTATCGAGAGAGCGAGCGAGCGATTAAGAATGGGGGAAAATAAAACGTGCTCTGGAATTTTAAGTTTTTGCAGCGACGAATATTTTCATCGCTATTCCGTCGCTAACGTAACAACGACGGATTAGCGACGGCTTGTTGACGAAAAGTAATATAATTTGTTTACATAAATAAATTAGTCGTAATTTTGTCGAAAGTTCGTCGCTGACTCAGCGACGGAACATTTTCCGTTGCTGAGATCCGTCATTATTTAACAGTATTTTTGTAGTGTCATGCTGCACTGGATTGTTGGCGATACAGATGGCTGACTGGTTGTTACACTACATCTTTATCTTGGCTCCTTGATCCAGCTTTAGCTCCACCAGCATACTCTTCAGCCATAGCAGTTCTGCAACTCCCCAGGCCATAGCTCTGTACTCTGCTTCAGCTGTCGATCTGGCCACCACTGACTGTTTCTTACTCCTCCAAGAGACTAAGTTCCCTCCTACAAATATACAATAGTCCAAGGTAGACCTCTTGTCATCAGCATAGCTAGTCCAGTCAGAGTCACAGTAGCCCTCGATGCTCACGTGATCATTCTTCCTTAATATCAGCCTTTTTTTGGGGGTACCCTTCAAGTATCTCATAATCTGGTACACTGCATACATATGACCCTTCCTTGGATCATGCATGTAGCGGCTCACCACACTCACTGTAAAGTAGATATCAGGACGTGTATGGCACAAATAGATCAACTTGTCCACCAGTCTCTGGTATCTGTCCCGGTCAACTAGTTCTCTAGCCTCATCACATTCAGTGGGAGTATTCCACTATTATTTTCTTGTAATATCTTACATAGAGACTTCCATCCCAGTACTTTCGAGGGCATCATATTGATCTGATGAGCTGCTGTCAATACTGCATGCCCCGACAGACTTTGTAGAACATTCATGGCGATCTTCATGCTCCTTGCCACCTCCAGAAGGTGTTTGTTCTTCCATTCTGTTACTTTATTTTGTGCTGGTGTGTATGCACATGTGGTCTGATGTTGTATCCCTTGGACTGACAAGTATTCCTCAAGTGCTTTGTTGGTATACTATGTACCATTGTCAGACCTCAGTACCTTCACCACTGCTCTGTACTGAGTTTGAACATGTTTATGAAAGTCCCAAAAATAGGTAAAGACATCACTATTATTCTTCATCAAATACAGCCAGGTGATACGAGAGGAACAATCAATAAAAGGAATGAAATACTTGTAACCATTCATAGTAGTTGTGGTGTACGGCCCCCAAATATCAGAATGTATAATATCAAAAATAGAAGAGCTCCTATGGCCCACACTAACATTTGAGCTCGTAGTAAGTTTGCCTAAATCATATGCATCATATACTAGTTTCTCCTTATTTATTTTCTCATAAATAGATGGATACAACCTACTAAAAATACCAAAAAATGAGTGCCACAACCGCCTGAGATGGAGTATAAGTGTATCTTCGGCACTCATCTTCGGTCCTCCCATTCCTATTCTTTCTGCCACAGATACTAATGCCGAATCAAGCCCTTCCCGATGCAGGTACCACAGTCCATCATGCCAAGTGCCAGTCCTAAGTCTTTGTCCCATCTTCTTCTCCTGGAAAATCATCTTAGGAATATCAAAAGAGACAATACATTTTAGTTGGAGGATTATAGAACTAATGAACAAAAGACTGATTTGAAAAGAAGAAGCATCCAAATATTTGATAATTTTACTGAACCTGTACAATCGACAGTACCCTTACCAAAAACTGGCTGAAAAGTACCATCGGATGTTTGAATGCTGTCCGCCGATGCTAGGTGAGTGTGGGAAGAGAACTCACTAGCATTCCTTGTCACGTGTCGAGACGCACCCGAATCGATAATCCAATCCTACGATCTAAGGAAAGACATAGATACAAGGATGGATGAGTCGTCAGTACCTTTCGATTGATGGACATACATGGCAGCGTTGCCTTTGGCAAAGACTGAGGTGGATGCCTCATCAGTCCCACTCCTCCTGTCTCCATCGTTTAACGCTTCTTTCTCTTGAGTAACTCCAGCATGCCCAGCAGTGCCTGATCATCCTCAGAATAGGCGCCATCAGTTCCCTCCTCGCCTTCTGCTACCAGCAGGTTCGCCCGATAACCTCCTCGACCACCCCGTCGACCCCCACGACCAGGGCCACGTCCTCCAAACTGTCAATGTTCACCACCTAAATCTCTATTCTTGAGTGGTTTGGTATAAGCATACCTTAGATGACCAACTTTCCTGCAGTTTTAGCACTGCCGGAGGTCTCCCTTAGGTCCTGTGCCGCCTGAATTGGCAATTGCCAGTGCTGACTTCACTTCAGGAGGACTACTTGTCCCTACCTGTAGCTTGATGCGAGTCTCCTCCTAGATCATGGCCGAGATAGCCTCCTCAAGTGTAGGGATCTTCGGTTGGGCTAGAAATAGTACTGTCCTCTGAGCAAACACTGCGGCCATCCCCTTAAAAAACTTCATCGTCCTCTCCTGCAGACATACTTGTCTCTCCTTACACTTTGGGTCCTCGCAGCTCGTCTGATCTAAGGAGTGATCGTAATCCAACCACAGACGCTATAACTCTGTGGCATACTCGTGCATCGTCTTTTATCCCTGTACGGTGTCGTCAATCTTTTCCTTGATCTGGAAAACCTTCAAGTTATTTCCCACACCATCGTAGGTCCTCCTCAACTTCTCTCACACGTTCTTTACCATCTCAAGTCCATCCACTGTGGCGGTGATTGACTGGACTAAAAAATTGATGAGCCAAATGTATATCACCATATGAGTGGACTTTCACTCATCGCGTCCTGCCGAGCCCTCATCCGTCTCTGTCTTCTCTCCTAACAAGAAATTTTCCAAGTTCTTCCTTACGAGGGTTCTCACCCGTCGTGACCAACTCAGGTAGGTGGTCAGTCCATCAAGCTTCAGATCGATGGAGGGAAGCTCCAACTTCGCTGGTGTTCGTGTTGCGCTCTCACCAGCCGACAGTTTTATCAGCTTCATCAAAGTTGCGACCTCCACAGAGTCCAACTTCTTGATGATCTTCTCCATCGATCCTACTCTTCTCTGATCACCTCACATCCATCCTACTATTCACGTTCGTCCTCTTCGTTCTCTCCTAGACCCGATCATGCCTCTCCTCCATCGGATGTTGTAAACCCCCTGATCCAAAAATAGGTATCTTGTGTGTATTTTGTATTTCTTGTATTTGTTTTAGATTATTTTCAAATCGATTAAAACCCAATGACTATATTAGGATACTTCACCGTGGTTTGAACATTAATAATATAGGATGGCCCATAAATCTGTATCGCCCTTCATAGAAGTAGCATACACAAGAGACACTACCTGTAGGATCTTTTCGTGGCACATAAATTTGACCCATTGTCATTAGTATGACATTAGTGTAACGACCACTGATCAATTTTTAGATATTATGTATTATATATATAATTTAATTGTGATTATTTTCTAATTCAAATTTTTCTACAATTAGCATCCCATAATTTTTTGTGCCAAGTTACGTATTATTCCTTTTTATAGATGTGCATATTATTTACTATTGTCCTATTTTGTTGATAACTATTTAGTTAATTAATTAGTTAATTAGATAATATAATTATTTAATTTATAACTAAATAAATATTTAATTATTAATTATAAAATATTTTTATAAAATATTTTGGGTGTAGTATTTTACCAAAACTTTATGAAGTAATTTTCTAGAATTTATTTTGGATAAAAATATTATTATTAGATTTTTAGCCTTATCTATATAAGTAAATAAATAAATAAAAATAAATAAATATATAGTTATCAATAAGAATTAATAAGAATAATAATAATAATAGCAATAATAATAATATTGGTATAATAATAATAATAATAATAATAATAATAATAATAATAATAATAATAATAATAATAATAATAATAATAATAATAATAATAATAATAATAATATTAGTAATAATAATAATAATAATAGTGATAATAAGAAAAGAAAATAATAGTATTAATAATAATGTTAATGGAAATAAAATAAATAAATAAAAAGAAAGAGGAAAGAAAAGAAAAGAAAGGAAAACAACCTAAAACCACTAAACCTAATAACAAATTACTACTAAACAAATCCATTCCCACACCCCACTTCCCAGGAAACCCAACTCCAACCCATATCCCCCCCCCCTCTCTCTCTCTCTCTCTCTCTCTCTCTCGAATTCCCTTTCTCCCCTATATATATATATATATATATATATATATATATATATATATATATATATATATAACAACTAAACACAAATCCAACTAAACACAAACCCTAGCCCGGCCGACAGCCGCCCCTCCGGCCAACCCCAGCGACCTCCGCCCCGATTGCCGGCGACCCCGTCGCACCGCCACGCCGTGCCGCCGCAGCAGCCACCGTCCGCGTACGCGCGCGCAGGCACAACAACCCCACTCAATATTCCATCTTTAAGGTATCGTATCTTCTCCATCTCTCGTCCTTTTTGCGTGCGGTTTATTCTTGTACGCTCACAACCTAACCCTCTAGGATTTTCATTCAAACGGGATGAGTTTTTGTGCTATGTATTAATCAAAAAATCGACCAAAAAATGACCGGAAAACTGACCAAAACAGTCAAGAATTTTAAACACCAAACCCCCATGTTCATACCCAATTTGCCATCAACCTGTTCATTATTTTCAAAAAATAATAAAAAAAATTTTCTTTTCCACATAACTAATTTTTTTTGTTCTTTTAGTTTTTGTTAATTCATTCTATGTGTTAAATTATTTGACCTCCAAATCAACAAAAAACTTGTTTTAAAAAATATTAAAAATTGTGATACGGAGCGCGCCCCGCCAAACGGGACCGCCTCGTCTCATACCAATTATACCAAAAGGGACGTATGGTATATCCTGATGTGTCGGCTTTTGCGGAAACTGATTCGGAAGTGTGTGCGCGTCAGAATCAACCCGTATCCGTAAAAAGGCCTTGTATCGCGACTTTTATAAAATACCACTCCGTTTTATGTATGCTCATCGGAATACGATAAAACTTGTGCCATTAGATTCGTGGTATCACGCTGGTCCTGTGACCCAAGTTTCACGCAATTTCGAGACAGTTGACCAAGTCGCCTATTTGCGGGTTCTACGGTTGACTTTTTAGGGCAAATTTGTGATCGGCTCACCGGAATTCAAATTTGGACATACCGTTGAGTTCATATCGATGTTTAAAATATTTTTTGACCTATAATTTATCCCATTTAGAGACCTTTATCTCTGGCATGCTTTTCGGTGCAAAGTGGCTCACATGTGGACCCGCTTTGACCCAAAATTACTGTTTTATCCCTGTGTCCAAATTGGACGAAAGGGTAAGCTTTTTTTACTATCTCGCTTATTCCGGAAACGTTGGTGATATTTATTTCAGCATCCGGAGACGTTCATTCTGAGGTCATGGTTTCTGATCCTCTGTACTTGACACCTAGACGCTTACACTATACAGCTTTCTTGTCAGGCAAGTATACCTTGCCTTGTTGTACTGTTTAAATTTAGCCATTATTTAGTTATATATTTAATTGTCTTAATATTATGTTATATAACTGTGCCGGTCCGAGAAAGACTCGGGTGCAGTCAACGAAGGCGTTGACGTTAAAATTTGTATCTGACCTAGTGTCTAGTGGACCCACATAAAGTTATGGAGTTATCGGTATGACTCTCCAGGCCTTGACACGTATCATTACACGTCACAAAGTGAGTTCATGTAGGGGCGCGTGGTTTATACTCGACTGACCATCGGTGTGAGCTACACGTGTGACGGTATTTAGCTTAGTTATTTATTTCTATAGAGACTTGCATTATAGTACGATATGTCAACGTCGTGTTCGCGACTTGTACATTGGCATTGGGAGAAAAGAAAAACTGGTAGGCGTATGGAATACCCACATTGGATTCCGTAGTATCAGGAGGAGCCACGGATCCATTGACTTCTTTTATACAGATACCGCGTTCTTCAGAGCGATACGGACGTATATATATTTATGCAGATACCACGTTCTTTAGAGTGTTGGACGTTACTTGTGGTTTTGCAGATACCAAACTCTATAGAACGTTGGACGTTATTATTTATACAGATACCATGCTCCTCGGAGCTGGACATTATTATATTGCAGAGTGCCCTTGTTATGGGGGCATATGTGGCATATACTAGCCAGTCACGGCGATTGGTGAATTACGTCAGCATATGTCTAGCCTACACTTTTTCATACATACAAAGTTGTCCTCAAATTAGCATACCCCCTTTATTTATTTAGTATTTACTTTACAACATGCTTCTATGTATCTTGTTATGTTCCTCTGAGGACCTGGTCCCTTTCCAGGTGTAGATGTTCATGAGTATTCGCAGGAGTGCAGATCCGGACTTGCTACTTATCTTTGAGGAGGTATTCTCTTCGAGCCTCGTGATTATTAGTTGTTATACATTATTTTATTTATTTTATATTCCAGTTTGGAAGTGGATTTGTTTCCATCCGACTATCATCCTTTTATACTTCATATTGAGATTTAGTTACATAGATATTGGTTATTCATTTATATTTGATTTCTGTGGATGGAATTTAGTTATGCCCTGTGACTTGTGATAAATATATACCACTTATGAATTATTGTTTATGATACAGCGTACGTATGTGTTATGGTTTTCATATATTAGAGTCTCCATATACATACGGCATGCTTACGTGTTCCTAATCCTACGTATTTTGGGATTGGGGCGTGACAGATGTAGGCCTTCGATGTCAACGTCCGAAATGACCAACGTGAGACGTCAGGAACCACGACAGAAGGCTCCTACGGGCTAGGGTTTGGCGGTGGCGGTGGTGGCGGCGGTGGTGGTGGGTGAGCGGTGCGACGGCGGTGGTGGCGGATAGGATTTGGCAGCTAGGATTTATGACGATTAGAATTTGTATTCTGATACCACATAGAATATTTAAAATTATATTATTATATATATATATATATATATATATATATATATATATATATATATATATATATATATATATATATATTCTATTTACATAAAATTTTCTAATACATTCTAGTATATCAATAGAATATGTGATCACAAGAAGATGACAAAGGAAGGTGCTATCTTTTTCTACTTCACTATTGCCAACTTCAGCCGTATAAAGATCACTTAATTGCAAAATAGTAAGAATACAAAAAGCAAACAACAAATCAAACCAATGATCCTTCTCTAATAAAATCTGAAAAGTTGCATAATATGTTATACTATTAACATGGTTCGATCAGCGTACTGGTTCACAAATAATCCATAGAAACCAAACTAATCAACGGTTCAATATAATCTCAATATAATCTCAATCGTCCAAATTATAGACCAAGCAGTTATGATCTTCTATCAGTAAAAGAATTCAAAGATTATACTTAACCGGACAATTTCCAAAGTTCACAGAATAAATAAAAATGGAATATCCTTCTTAGTGATTGTTTACCGAAAAGATAATATAAAAAAACAATTTATGTACCCCTTACACCAAAGTATTATCCAAAACTAAGCAAGTCTAGCTTAAGAGTTGGGACGAAGATAAAGTCAGAATTACTTATGCTCTTCGTATCCAATGAAGACACTTTTTAGATTCGAGGCTTTGAGAATAATTAGTGGAGAAATGTTGAAGGAAAAATAATGTCCAATAAACGGTATCAATGTTAAAGTTGTTATTTAACCAATAAGCTTATGATATGTAGACGGAAAATATTGAATAATTGCATATAATAGCTGGATTGGCTAAAAGGAAAGGATGTTCTGGACGAAGGTAATAAAATCATATTTTCTTCACAAATATGCTATAAAAATACTAGTGGAAGGAACTTCCATTAGGATATGCACTCTTTGATGCCAATTGAATCCCCCCTAAAGTAAGTCGAAACATCCCCCTATAAATGCATCTCCCCTCTAAGGTTCAAGTAGATATGTTACCATAAGTGCTCAGGCGCATATTTAAGTAAAGAGGTTTCTTTCAGACACTGTCAAGTTGAAAACCGTATTCCAGCATCACTAATAGCCATGGGTAAGTGGGAGATGCAATTTAAATGGACAAAACCATCTAGAAGTTATATATCATAATTCTAAACACTGGAAGGAAGTACATAAACGAGTTGAATACAGTACATTGTAGCCTCCGTTAATTACCAAACAAACTTGATTCCAGCTTTACAGTGAACAAAGCAAAACCATGTAAACCAAAAATCATTTCCCCCTGAAAAAACGTAAAGAATTGTGAGGTAAGAGATGAGAAAAAGAAGATTTAAATTTTTTTAAAAAATTATTATTTATTTTTTTACTCGTGCGTTCATCATCAACGTTATGTTGTCACCTTTCAACAAAATCATCCGTGACACATGCAAAGAAATATGGACAAAGCAAAATGAATAAAAAAATAAAAATAGAAATACATGTGAGCCTACGAGTATTTGTATGAAGAAATATTTAGGCGTTCACACATAGGGAGAATTAAATAAAGGGTAGAGTCACCCATCGGCTTTCTAGTCTTCTTCTTGTTGGAAAAGAAGCGCGAAAACCTTTCTCCAAATCAGAGTACCTGTAAGAGAATCGATCAATATAACGCACAAAATCAAATACCAAACCACAAAAAAATAATCCACGCAGACAAAGAGAATTCTGACGTGAAAAATCCTTGCGAAAAAAACTACAGGACAATCGGAGTCTAATCCTGAAGAACCTTCACTAATGGAATAAAGAAAATACACCCTCTACAAACTCCTCCCAATACAACATGGATTACCACAATACTTAGGAATAGAAAATAGATCACACCACGAAAATAGAAGACAATGAGAAATTATCCAAAATTGATCTCCTCCTCCGAAATGACATACAATCCTTCTTTCTCCTTCCCAAAGTTGCAATGGCACTCTTGCCTCATTTTTCCCTCTTTCTTGAGTTGATATGTTACGGTTAGATGGAAATTTTTTTTTCGAAAAACCTAATATATACACCATAATCCCGCAACTAAACCTGGACCGTAGGATACGATCCAACGGTGTATAAAATACTTCTGAATTTTCATCCAACCCGCCGACCGAACTTAGATCGAATTCGTCCGAGTCGGTAATTTGCAAGTAAAGAAAGACAACAGCTTTTTGGAGCTTCTAGAGTACCCTGACCGAATTCGAACCGAGTTCGGCCTGAACTCTGTCTCCTCCTGGACAACATCTGCTCATTCTTCTTCCCGAGCTTCCTCGACCTCTCGAATGGCTCTCGTCTCCTCCCCGAGCTTCTCTGACCATAGACGGCACTCGTCGCACTCCGGGGTATTCTCTACATAGGTTGGGAATCCCACCCACTCCAACAAATATTTTCTTTCACAACTATGTGGAGGAGATCGTCATCCCGACGATCTGTCTGCAGTACTCAAACTTTTTTCTTGGAAGAATCTTTGTAAATGTATCTTCTCCGTTGTGATCTGTATGAACCTTCTCAAGCGCCGCTTTCTTCTTTTCTACAACATCCCGTATCCATTGATACCGGGTCTCAATGTGCTTGGACCGGCTATGAAATATCTGGTTCTTCACAAGATGAATAATACTCTGACTATCGCAGAGCAAATGATACTGCTCTTTCTTTAGACCTATTTTCTGTAACAGCTTCTTCATCCACATCAACTCCTTGCAAGCCTCCGTCGCCGCATTGTACTCTGCCTCTATCGTCGATAATGCAACACACTTCTGCAAATACGACTGCTATGATACTGCTCCACTAGCAAACATCATCATATAGGTCAAAGTCGATCGTCTCGTGTCTACATCTCCAGTCATATCAGCGCCGGTATATCCAACCAGCTTTGGCTCGTCACCACCAAATAAAAGTCTCCAATCAGCAGTTCCCTGAAGATATCGTAGAATCCACTTGACCCCACTCCAATGTACCCTTCCAGGATTGGAAGTGTACCTGTCAATTGTGTCGACTGTGTGAGCAATGCCTGGCCTCGTATATACCATAGCATATATAAGACTTCCCACAGCTGAGGCATATGGAGCCCGCTCCATATATTCCTTTTCTTCCTCGGTAGATGGACACTGCTCCTTAGTGAACTTAAAGTGAGCCTCAAGGGGGTTACTCACTTTCTTTGACTCGTCCATCCCAAAATGCTGAAGTACCCGATGAATCTACTTTTTTTTGGACAAGTTTAGCAGCTTGGACTCTCTCTCTCTCTCTCTCTCTCTCTCTCTCTCTCTCTCTCTGCTGATCTCTATCCCAAGAATAGTCTTTGATGCGTCCAAATTCTTCATAGAGAAGGCCGCGCCCAGTTGGCACTTTAACTCTACTATCTTGGTGGCATTCCGACCCACCAACAGTATGCCATCAACATAAAGCAACAAAATGATAAAATCATCCTCGGCGAAGTACCTCACAAAAATATAATAATCCGACGTCGTCCGTGCATAGCCATACTTTCTCATAAATGACTCAAACTTTCTGTACCACTGCCTCAGAGCCTGTTTCAGACCATACAGGCTCTTTCTCAACTGGAAGACCAAATGTGACTTGCCCTTCTCACAGAATCCCTCTAGCTGCTCCATGTACAAACTCCTCATCAAGATCACAGTGGAGGAATAACATCTTCAAGTCTATTTGCTCGACCTCCAAGTCAAAACTGGTTGCCAAAGCTAGCACTACCCGAATAGACAACTGCTTGACGATTGGCAAAAAGGTCTTATCATAATCTACGCCTTTTAGCTAACCATAGCCTTTAACTACCAGCCTCGCTTTGTATCGAGGGTGAGTAGCATCATCTTTCTGCTCCACTCTAAACACCTATCGATTCTTTAAAGCCTTCTTGCCCTTTAGCAACCGCACCAGATCATAAGTAGAGTTGGCCTCCAAGGAACTCATCTTCTCCTGCAAGGCCTCTATCCACTCCTGCTTGTGTTTGTTTTTCATAGCCTCTGTAAAACTTTTGTGTTCTCTCCCGTCAGTCAGTAGCACATACTCACCCGGTGAGTATCTCATAGATGGTTGACGCTCTCTATCGCTCCTCCTCAATGGAATAACTTGTGCTGGCTGTATATCTACAGCCTCTGTCACGCCCCAATTTTATAGAATCGATAGTCGTCCCCCGGACGTGACGTCGTGCGTGCCTAGGTTGTGCATCGCACAAGGCCAAAATATTTTATAAAACGAGCACATATTCAGAGTACGCATATAATTGAATAAAATATTAAAATATTAAAAAGTTCTCTTTGTTGATAATGAATATCTTTATACAAACTCTTGAACTAGTTAGATAATTGTTATACGGGCTTACAAAAGTGGACGCAAAATGAGATAGTCGTCCTGTACATTATATCATTTTACTAAAACTTCAAAACAAGAGACACCTTCGGGTGAAGCTATCGCATTTCCACGGAGGTGCATAAGTTATGTGCACGAACTCCTGGATCTTCAAAATACTTCTTTGAAAACACGATCAGGACGTGTTGGTAGGTGGACTAGATTGGGAAGTTGCTTTAGCTTCTTGCAGGATATCCTTGGTGTGAGAAACCTATTGCAACAAGGGTCAGTATATCAAAATGCACTGGTGAAGGCGAGCTAACCCAACTATACCAATCAACATGTTATTTATATAAAGCATGCAGGTTATTATGTGGTCTTTCTATCTTGCCTTAGTCCATTTTATAAGCAAGCATTAGATATAGAAGTTTACTGAAATAAATATGCCACTGTTCGATGACTTTTACCTGCCTGTCTGAACCACCTTCACAATACTTACCATGACCTTACCTGCCACGAAGATATAGTTAGCTTACACAGTTTAACTATACGTGGGGATCACTGGCGTAATGCCATAGTGGACGAGTTATAGTCATTGACGAGGATGGTATGCAATGAAAGCACACAGTGTGCTGTAAGCCATCCCGTCCAGCACACGAGACTAACATGAAGTTCCGTTCGGATCGGATCGGATCGGTGTCAATGTTCCAGCGACCATCCACAGAAACTATGACCATGTGCACAAGTTGTTCGTGATCAAACAACGTCTATACTAAGTTATCAATTGATGCAGTTTAAGGCAATACGAGCACGAGATAAGTAGCATGGCATAATTTATTTTGTATAGTCTCCCTGATCAGTTTATTGCATAGCATTATGTGTTCTATACATAGCATAATTATAGAAGAAGTATACATTCTGACTTAAATTAAAATACTATAAAAGAATATTTTAAGTGAATTAGCATGCAACAAGGTAACCGTTTCCAAGTTGGTTGACAAGAACAAGTAATCCAAGTCTATTTCTTTTTATCTTGATATCTTTTAGTTATTATGGTATCGTTTGATCGGGACAATCAAGAAGGCAAAATTTTTTGATGTAAAAACTTGGAAGAAGGGTCAACTAAATCGAATTATAGACACTCACAAGTTGGTTGGAGAGAGGAAAAGAAAGAGGTGCTTCAAGATCCTCTCGCACGACGTCTACTGCACGATCACATATATTTCTACGAACAGATGATCAATACCTCTTCTACTCTTTCCAAGCTTAGGATAAAATATAGTTCAATGAACAAAAGCAATAAAATCTATTAAAATTGTTCACAAAAATACAAATTCGAAAACTAACTCAAAAGCACGAAAGCAACAAGGAGACAGCAAAAACTAGGCAAGAAAACTTGGAGCGGAGAGGTCCCTCTTGACTCTGCCGCTAAGTCCATCCTTGGGGCACAGTCCACTGAATATGGGAATTAATTCCGAAGAAGCAAATCTATAACGAGGATAAGATCTTGATTCAATCTATCTCGATCGAACAATACCGAAAGTATTTCTTAGCCGCGCTCCCCAAAAAGGGGGAACGGGGTACCACATCCTAACCAACTAATAGGAAGTTTCGTCCACAAAACATAGGAATAGAACCTACCACTATGAAACAATGAAGAAAATTTTCCTTTATCTCAGACTCAAGCTCCCAGGTCGATTTTTCAATCGAATAATTTCTCCAAAGCACGCGCACGAGAGGAACAAAACAACTTCGAACTAGCTTCTTCTTGTGATCCAAGATCCGCACAGGGTGTTCAACATACGTCAAGTCCGCCTTCAAGTCCAGTTGATCAAGATCTACCACATGACTCAGGTCGTAGACATACTTTCTAAGTTATAAAACATAAAAGATATCTGTGCTACCTTCAGTCATTCGCAGATGAAGCGGATCTTTTGGACGGTTTATTTTACGAGCTTCGGGCCCATAATTTGCCGTTCACCAACTTTATCCCAACAGATAGGGGATCTACACTTCCATCCATACAATGTCTCAAACGAATCCATTTGAATGGTAGATTGATAGCTATTATTGTATGCAAATTCGGCTAACGGTAGATGCATGTCCCAACTTGACTTCAAGTCCAAGACGCAGAGCCGTAGCATATCTTCGAGGATTTGGTTTACCCGCTTTGTTTAGCCATCTGTCTGAGGATGGTAGGTGAAGTTAAACTTTAACTTTGTCCCTATTGCTGACTGAAGGCTCTCCCAAAAGGGTGATAAGGATAGTCTATCTCGATCAGAGATAATGGATATGGGTATGTCGTAGAGTTTAACGATCTCATTGAGGTAGATCTGTGCCAGACGGTCAGCACTCCAAGTAACTTTGATAGGCATAAAGTGAGCTAACTTGGTAAGTCGATCGACGATAACCCAGACGACATTATTTCTCCATTACGTCTTTGACAAACCAACAATGAAATCCATCGTTATGTATTCCCATTTCCACTCTGGTATAGCAAGGTTCTGTATCTCTCCGCCTGGCTTCTGGTGCTCAACCTTTACTCTCTGATAAGCCATGCATTATGACACAAATAATGCCACATCCCTTTTTATGTCATGCCACTAAAATATCGTGCGGAGGTCTCGATAGATCTTCGTACTTCTTGGATGTGAAGTATAACTCGTATAGTGGGCTTCAGTGAGTATCTCTTTTCTGATGTTTGCATCATTAGGATCACACAATCTTCCCTTTACCCGCATCATTCCATCCATGCTCATCGCAAAGTCGGTCGCCTTTTCTGCTGCGATAAGATTACACATCTTCTATAGGAACATGTCGTCCTTCTGAGCGGATTTAACTTTCTCCAACAAGTCGGGTTCGAGGCACAACTGAGCCACTTGTGCCCCCTTTTTGTATCTGATTCATAGTATATTGCCCAAACTTTTGAGATCTCTTTGCAGCCTGTCATCGATAGCTAAGCTCCCAACAAACACTCGACTCAGTGCACCAGCTACAACGTTGCCCTTGACCGGTATATATCTGATCATCAAGTCAAAGTCGCTAAGGAGTTTAAGCTAACGTCATTACAGTAGATACAAATCCTTTTGAGTATAGAGGTATTTGAGACTTTTGTGATCCGTAAAGATTTTACATGATACACCATAGAGGTAATATCGCCATAACTTCAACGTGAACACCACCGTTGCAAGTTCAAGATCGTGCATTGGATAGTTCCTTTTGTAAGACTTTAACTGCCTTGACGCAAAGGCTATCACTTTGTCCCTCTACATAAGGACATATCCCAAACCATTTTCTGAAGCGTCGCTATAGATCTTAAAATCATCGGGTCCGTCCGGAAGGGTAAGAATCGGTGCTGAGACAAGTTATTGCTTTAATTCCACAAATGAAGGTTCATAGTCGTCCGACCACACGAATGTTACTCCTTTCCGAGTGAGATGAGTCAGAGGTGAAGTGATCGGTGAAAAATGTTTTATAAATCTTCTGTAGTAGCATGCTAGCCAAAGAAGCTTCGAATGTCGCTGGCCGACTCAGGTCTCTTCCACTTTACGATGGCTTCAACTTTTTTTGGGTCGACTGAGATATGCTCCACAAAAATGATGTGCCCGAGGAAAGATATATGTTGTTCATCCAGAACTCGTACTTGCTTAGCTTCGCGAATAACTTATTATCTTAAAGAGTTTGAAGCACCATCCGCAGGTATCCTATGTATTCATCCTTATTCTTTGAGTACACTAAGATATCGTCTATGAATACTACCACAAACTTATCAAGAAATTATCGAAATACATGGTTCATCAAATCCATGAATGCGGCAGGAGCATTCATCAGTCTGAACACCATGACAGAAAACTTATAATGGCTATAGCGGGTCCGAAATAATGACTTCGACATGTTCTCTGGCTTGATCTTTAATTGGTGGTAGCTAGAGTGAAGGTCTATCTTCAAAAATACTGATGTTCCTTGCAGCTGATCAAAGAGGTCGTTGATCCTGGATAGGGGATACTTATTTCTGATAGTGACCTTATTTAGTTCCCGATAGTCTATACAGAGTCGCAACATTCCGTCCTTCTTTGTTACAAAGAGTACAGGGGCGCCCCAAGGAGATACGCTCGGACGAATATATCCACGGTCAAGAAGTTCTTGTAGTTGGCACTTTAACTCATTTAGTTCAGCAGGGGCTATTCGGTACGGGACTTTGGAAATTGGTTGGGTATTTGGGAAGGTATCGATGGTGAACTCAATTTCTCGATCGGGTGGCATGCTAGGAAGTTGGCTCAGAAACACATCAGGGAACTCTGCCACAATGGAAGAAGACTCAACGCTTGTGCAATCTAGCTGCGTATTCCGAACCGACGCTAAGTATCACATCAAGAGTGCATCCGCTGAGTTGACATCGCAAAAATTACCATGCAGGTCTTTGATGCATCTGTTGCTGAACCACTCGTGTAGCAGAATTTGGCCTCTCCAAGTAGACAAAAGATGACCCATTTTTTTGCACATTCGATAGTTGCCAAGCAAGCGCCAAGCCAATCCATTTCCAAAATGATATCATAATTTCGAACATCTATGACTAACACATCGAGCAAGAGTTTTCTTCCCCCAATACAGACGTGACCGCCCTGACATACTGAACGAATAGGTATCTTCGTGCCTGATAGGGTGCTAACACTAAGGTCTAGATATAATGGTGTCATTTCTATCATATTTTTTACGACAAAATTCGTGGATATAAAGCTATGCATTGTACCAGAATCAAATAGCACGCGAGCAGATATGTTATTGAAAAGTAATATATCTGACACAACAATGTCCGATACTAAGGCTTTTTTTGTGTCAAAGTGTACACCCGGCCTTGAGCTTGACGACACTCTTGTTGCGGCACGGCTCGGTTGGCTTGAGATGCTAAAGCAGAATTTGGATGTTGAGGGCGACGATCAAAGAAGCACGGACAGTCACGAATTCTATGGTTTGAATCACCACAAGTGAGGCATAACCCATGCTTCTTACGATATTCGTTGATGGTGTGCCCTGGCTTCTTACAAAAGAGACATGTTTGGCTTGAATTTTCTTTATGCTGATTGTCGTTATTTGGACGCTTTGGAGCGGTGTTTCCTTCCGCGTTGCTATGGCACTTGTGATTGAAAGTATGCACATCACTGGCAGGAACTGAAGGATACTACGGATCAAGAGAAAGGGCAAGGTTAAGAACTTCTTGTATAATCAGGTATTGGGGAACGACCACGTGTGCATTGATGGCAGGTCATAGGCCGCCTTCGAATCATTTTGCACGACTCGCCGCATCAGGTAAATATGAGCTTGCAAATTTGGTGAGCCGGTTGAATTCGGTGGAGTACTGCTTCACTATTATATTGCCTTGGTGAAGCTAAACAAACTCATTCTCCTTTTGCCGACGAACAGAAGGAGGTATGAACTCCTCTTCAAATGCACCACGAAAGGTAGCCCACACGATTGTCTCCTCTTCATCGCCTACTGAGAGAGATCTTCGATGCACGTCCCACCAATTATGCACATTCAAACGAAGCTGCAATTGGGCACACGCAACACGCTTCTCCTCAGGTACCTCTAGCAATTTAAAGTGATCCTCAAGCTCTGCCAGCCAAACTAGAGCCATGACCGGATTCTCAGTCCTTTTGAATGGCGTATTGCAGACCTTCTTAAAGTCGACAAAGTCGAAGGTAGTCACTTCCTTCTTCTTTGGAGTTTGAGGCATTTTGACTTCTGGCGTGGGTCGCTCCACCGATGCCGCTCTATCAAAGGTCTGAACGATCTGTTGCAGGGTATCTACCTTCTTCTGTTGGACTACAAATCGGGCTTCTAGATTGCCTTCAAAATTGCTCTATCGTTCTTTCGCCCATTTTTTGGCTCGCTCATAACGAGCTTCATCCCTCTATTGGCTTGCTTCAAGCATCCGCATTATTTGCTTAATTGGGTCGACACGGGGCATGGCTCGTTGGCTTCTGGAACTTTTTGTGGTACCGAAACTAATTTCTTGGACTTGTACCTCTCCTTGTGCTAGTGCTGATGCTTGCACTTGAGTCATTCCTTTAAAAGAAGGTAACTTACATCAGGCTTATAATGTATTATGGAATCACTGTATGGAACGTATCTTATTATGGCCAAACGAGTTCAAGAGTTCGCATAGGGAATAGATCGTTAAAGGAACTTTTTTGACACGAGGGTCAAAGAAACTTGAAGCTGCGCTCTGATACCAATATGTTATGCCCCGATTTCGTAGAATCGATAGTCGTCCCCCGGGCGTGGCGTCGTACGTGCCTAGGTTGCGCATCGCACAAGGCCAATGTATTTTATAAAACGAACACATATTCAGAGTACGCAGATAATGGAATAAAATATTAAAACATAAAAAAGTTCTCTTTATTAATAATGAACATCTTTATACAAACACTTGAACATGTCAAATAATTACCTTATGGGCTTACAAAAGTGGACGCAAAATAAGATAGTCGTCCTGTACATTACAGCCTTTTACTAAAACTTTAAAAGAAGAGACACCTTCGGTCGAAGTTATCGCCTTTCAACCGAGCTTCATAAGTTATGTGCACGAGCTCCTGGTTTAAAACTCTTCTTTGACGGCCCGATCAGGACATGACGGTAGGTGGACTGGATTAGGAAGTTGTTTTAGCTTCTTGCAGGATCTCCTTAGTGTGGGGAACCTGTTGCAACGAGGGTCAGTACATCGAAATGCACTGGTGAAGGTGAGATAACCCAACTATACCAATTAACACGTTGTTTATATGAAGCATGCAAGTTATTATGTGGTCTTTCTATCTTGTCTTAGTCTATTTTACAAGCAAGCATTAGATATAAAAGTTTACTAAAATAAATATGCCACTATTCGGTGACTTTTACCTGCCCGTCTGAACCACCTTCATAATACTTACCATGATCTTCCCTGCCATGAAGACATAGTTAGCTTGCACAATTTTAATATACGTGGAGATCACTGGCGTAATGCCATAGTGGACGAGTTATAGTCATTGACGAGGATGGTATGCAACGAAAGCACACGCTGCGCTGCAAAGCCATTCCATCCAGCACACGAGACTAACATAAAGTTTCGTCCGGATCAGATATGTGCTATGCCCCAGCGACCGTCCATAGGAACTATGACCTTGTGCACAAGTTGTCCGTGATCAAACGACGTCTATACTAAGTTATCAATTGATGCAGTTTAAGGCAACACGAGCACGAGACAAGTAGCATGGCATAATTTATTTTGCATAGTCTTCCTGATCAGTTTATTGCATAGCAAGGTGTGTTCTATACATAGCACAATTATAGAAGAAGTATACATTCTGACTTGAATTAAAACACTATGAAAGAATATTTTAAGTGAACTAGCATGCAACAAGGTAACCGTTTCCAAGTTGGTTGACAAGCACAAGTAATCCAAGTCTATTCATTTTTATCTTGACATCTTTTAGTTATTATGGTAGTGTTTGATCAAAAAAATTAAGAAGGAGAGATTTTTAGATATGAAGACTTGGAAGAAGGGTCAACTAAATCAAATTATAGCCACTCACAAGTTGGTTGGATAGAGGAAAGGAAAGAGGTGCTTCAAGACTCAGCTCGCACGATGTCTACTGTACGATCACCGAAATTGCTACGAACAGATGATCAAAACCTCTTCTACTTTTTCCAAGCTCGGAATAAAATACAGTTCAACGAACGAAAGTAATGAAATCTATCGAAACCAGTCACGACCCGCACCCGATATAGGGGCACGAGTATGTGGGTACGTCCAGCCTACGCCGCAGCATCGGCGGTAGAACGTTGTCTAGGTCACAATACTATCTAATCAATCTCACACGATTATCCAAATCCATAAGGAGACACATATATCATAATATAATCTTAAAATACTCAATCACATAACTAAAGTACGATGAGATATCGAAGAAAATAAATAAAATAAAACACAAGTCTAAACAACAAGAATAGTCTAACCTGCAAATAATAACATCCAAATCTCCAAGTATGCCGGAAACAAGTCCTCTAAGTCGCAGTCTAGAAAAATATTTTCAGTCAGGATGGAGCGAAGTACAAGCACTAACAGCAGTTTCACGTATATTGACAAAAACTATAATACAGTGTAAAGAAATACAAGATGGATATAAATACTGGCAATAAAAAATACTGGAGATAATAAAATACTGAAAATAGAAATACTGGAGCATATGTCATCATCAATGGTACACTAGCAATGAACAGAAATACAAGTGCATGCTAGAACAATGAACTGGAATATAAGTGAATGCTAGAACTATAAACTTAGGGTTGGGTTGTTTGATGTAGGTAGAGGTTATGTAGAAAAATAACGAGGTAGTAGTTTTGTATGAGGGAGGGGATGACTACCTAGGGATTAGGGCCGGCCATGTGTTCATTAGAATGGGGTTGGCATTGGGAAAGGGGTTAGGATGAGGGATTATATATAGGGAAGTGTGTGTGTGGTGTAGATGTTGCTCCATTTGGATGGAGGGCCAGGATTATATATAGGAAAGTGTGTGTGTGGTGCAGAATATTGTCATAATTTGGGTTGCACAAAATGGGTCAAGATTGTGTCTCTAATTTCGATTGGAATGCACAAGGATACAAAGTTGAATTTATTAGAAATTTTAAAATAAACGTCCGTGACGAATATTGTGTGACTAAAATGAAGCACAAGAGGACATATTTATAAGTTACACAAAGGTCAGAATGGAATGCTGGCACGTCTAAGACAAGGGTATAAAATTTGTTAGAAGGCAAAAGCTAGTGTAGTACTCCAAAGATCATAGCAACGGTAAGGTACAACAATCAAATAAAATCATAATAATTAATTATACTCCTTAATATTTAATCCTGAAAATTATTAATTAAAATTCATAATCCTAAAATTTGGTCAGGGGTTCATCTAGTGGGCTTCTAGGTCTAGTCTACTAACCCATACATTAAGGAACACTATATATAATGTATATATCTATATACACATATCATGCAATTATTTAAAAATAAATATACACAATACTAATAATAAATAAAATGACAAAAATACCCCTATTTTAGGATTTGGTAGTGACAAGTCTACCCTCCTTAGAAAAATTTTGTCCTCGAAATTTAAGATCCTCAATAGTTGTATTTATTTATTTATATTATTTTTTCTATAAAAAGTTAAATTCATCCAACCATATAATCATGAAGTAATCCATATTGTTATTACACAATTTTTTAAAAATTCTATAAATATCATATTCCTGAAAATCTTCAAATTTAAAAATTAAATTTCATTCTTATCATAATCTCCTCCAAAATTTTAAGTTAATAACTAAATACAAAATTTAATATCCAATCCTCTAATTTTAGATCCAATCAATGCATATTTGTAAAATTTGAAATCTCATCCCAAAAATTGAATTCAAACTCTAATCTATTAGTGATCTTATTCCTCGATTCTTTTTTCACACAATACTCAAACAATGTAATATCTATAAAATCTTCAAATACAATATTCAAAATGTAAGTTTTTAAAATTTATAACTTGCAGTCCAATAAATATAATGATAGTCTTCTTAAATTTATCAAATTTTAATGACAAATTCAATCATATCATAATCTTCATAAAAATTAATGATTTAACAAAATCGTCAATTCTGCCATATTAAATTCTCAACTTTTTATTTAGATTAATGTTTATCCTCGAAATTTAAGGTACCATGTCTCTCTCTGTCCAGTCATAACCTCTTCATTAATCTTCACTACGGTCAAACCCCCCAACAATCATGGTCTAAGAAAATCCTACCTACACTCACACAATATGCAATCTAGAGAAAATATACATGGTTATGGTCACTTTTGTCATGGTATTATTGTCTCTGTCGGGGTATACTACTAACTACATTCTAGCAAGAGAATCATTGATACAATCTACGGTACTAAGAAATCAATCAATCAATCAAATAGACGAAAAAGAACAGAAGGAAAGAACAGAACAGAACTTGTAACACATCACCTGGACATCTTCAACTTCTAACATATACTTAACTCTGGTATATTCACTTACTAATTCCTATCCCTATACACTGTTACCCATATCAACTAATCACTAGTCCACAAATTATTCATGGATACATCCATATTGCACACACCTGTCTATTGATACCAAAATCTGATACCAAGGACCTCTAACACAATCATAGGTCAATGATGCATCCAAAGTTTGATATCCCTATCCTTTGGTACTACTGTTTCTACTACAAGCACACTCACTGCTAGCTCTCTTACCTACTACAATTATTTATACTAGTTGTTCTTATCACTCAAGTGCACGCCAAGTGTAACACAACACACTAAGTGCTTCTCCCTCTAATACAACTCTAGATGGACGCCCAAGTCAGTTTGCAGTGCCATCTCAAGCATGCTCAAGCATGCTCAAGCCAACAGATCCTTACACATGCACTTCATCCACTCATATACTGTTATACATTTCTTATCCACCATAAAATTTTATCCTTAATATAAAACCCTCAAAATTTAATTTCTCGAATAATTTAAAATAAAATGCATATACTTTCCTCAAAAGTCAAATATCAAATATTAAAATAAAATTTTAATCACTTCCAAAAATCTTTATAGCTTTGACTATGTTTATTGATTTGAATTTGAATCCTCAAATTTTTTTAATAACATATAATCTTAACTCCTCAAAAAATAAAATTTATTTCCAATCTTCAAATTATAAATTTAAATCTACATCTATCTAAGTATACATATAAATACTCACAGTCTCTAACACTCAAGGTACACACAAATACACTAATTATCTACACCCCTCAACTGTGTACTAAAAATTATACTACCTGGGTTACTTGCACTATTACTTCCAATCATTTTCTATCCATATTAACTGATACACCAATCTAATTATCATCACACGAGGTACTTATTGTTATTAGCACCTTGCTCAACTAATCCTCGATATAGAAATATTAGCACTCTTGGTATAGTAACACTAGCTTCACCATTAGATCACCTCATCATACTCACTAGAACTCATGATCACTTGCACTTTCTATAATGCCCATGCTTCACTTCACTCTCAAAGGTAGGCATATGGTTCTATATCTCGATTGATGTATACGTATTTTCTCTTAAATCTTTTACAGACTGATACACTAATCAGTGATACACTATATATCTTCCATGACCAATCTTGATATTTCTCAACCCATGATACACTATTAGAATTTTCTAATACTCATGCTTCCACTTCCATGAACTTTCACACTGACACTCATCATCCACTGTGCATCCTGTACATAATTTCTAGACACTCCTCCACATATTGCTTCTAATCCATCACTGGCCTCAATATTAGGTGATACATCCATCATTAGTCATATACCGGTACACTCAGATCAAATAACCTATCAAGTCCCTACTTTTATCTGTAACACAAGTCTCACTACTTAGCACAATGCATTCTTATTCTCTCACACTCTCTTATACGCTTATGGGTTTCCTCCTACTATGGCACACTCATTAATGCCCTGTATGTATATGCATTTCTTTACTCTTGACACACCCAAGTATCAACCATCAAATTGAATATCCTGCTCCATTAATTTTTTAACACAATTTTCCTTGATACTTAGTTGTTTACATGGATCACCCAACTACATAAATTTATTACTATCCAGGACTGGCATGCTGACTCTGATACTAACTCCTGGAACCCTTACTGATACTCTTTACTCCTTTTCTACCTATAGTACCAATACTAACTATAATGACACCTCTCATAGAACTATTGCTACAAGGTACTACGCTATGGGTTATCTCTAAATTGATGCTTACTGCTCACATGTCCAACCAAGAAACACTTACAGACTCACAAGCCATACTCAGTCAATACTGATACTCAAGACACAGACCTAATTATAATTCACCAATTATCAGACTAACAAGGATCCTTAAAGAAATAAAGCTCAAAAAAGAACTGGACTAAGGACTGAAGGTATCTCTACTGCTAAGCAAAATGATGGAACAAGGTCTTAAAATAACAGAAGTAGATAAGTATTGAGATGATACTTTAAGAACCAATTTAAGATGCAACCTGATAATCATACACGTCTGTCCAAAATCATGGCACTCAGAATTCTTGTCACGTCAGTAAGTATAGCTGCGATAAACGATAGACTCCATAACTTAGGTATGCAACTCTATAATCATGTCGTCTAGAATCCTCACTGTGCCGACTAGTATAGCTGCAAGAAATTCTAAATCTCATAACCAAGATATATATATCCGAAGTCAGGTACCTATGTTTTTGATACGCCAGCTAAATATGGCTTCTATAAATTTTAGGCTCCATAACTAAAGCAAATATTTCACCTTTCTCACTGTCCTCATCAACATATATCATCAGATGATACCGTAATTTAGTCCATAAAATTCATCTCAATATGAAATCAAACTCAACAACGACACCAAAAATTAAATTTAACAACTGATCAACAAAAATCAAATTCAAAAACAACAAGTGATAACAGACGAAACAAAGAAAAATGTTTAAATTGAAAATTATAATAAGATTCTCAAGGGTCGTCCCAGGAATCTTTTAATTAATTTGTGATTGAGTATCCTCTCTCATCCAAGTATCCTATGTCCTATATTCTATCGCAGGCACGCAGTAGTACAATTAAGACGTCGCACAACCACGATATCGCACTACTTGCAAAGTCTGACCTGCATGGGCCACCACTAAAAATATGGCATGATCCGCACCCGATATAGGGGCACGAGTACGTGGATACGTTCAGCCTACGCGGCAGCATCGACAATAGAACACTGTCTAGGTCACAATACTATCTAATCAATCTCACACGATTATCCAACGCCATAAGGAGACACAGATATAACAATATAATCTGAAAATACTCAATCACATAACTAAAATACGATGAGATATCGAAGAAAATAAACAAAATACAACACAAGTCTAAACAACAAGAATAGTCTAACCTGCAAACAATAACATCCAAATCTTCAAGTATGTCGGAAACAAGTCCTTTAAGTCGCAGTCTGGAAAAATATTTCCAGTCAGGATGGAGCAAAGTACAAGCACTAACAGCAGTTCCATGTATATTGACAAAATCTATAATATAGTGTAAAAAAATACAAGATGGATATAAATACTGACAATAAGAAATACTGGAGATAATAAAATACTGGAAATAGAAATACTGGAGCATATGTCATCATCAATGGTACACTAGCAATGAACAGAAATACAAGTGCATGCTAGAACAATGAACTGGAATATAAGTGAATGCTAGAACTATAAACTGGAGATACATGTCTAGAATATCTAGCTAAGTGTGTGAAACATCAGCATATCATGTGATCGGCTTGGGACTGACCAGGCTTGTTACATATGATTAGCTATAATTCATGTAAGGTCAGGCTAACCATCCAGATAGCTATGATGCAAGCAATAGCCAGGCTAATCACATGTAACAGGCTATGAGGCATGTAATGGTCAGGCTGCACCCGACGTGAGGTATAGGGTGAGCTATGATTCATATAGAGTTGGGTGTGATCACATAATCTACTAATATCTTCCCGTCCCCAGCTAGCACGATGGATTCCAATCACGACTCCTCGTGACAGGTCTCGATGATGCTAACTCGTGTATCCATAGTATCAGAATCATGTATGCTATACAACTAGAATCATAAAGATGATCAACATAATAAAAACTGTCAGAGAATGTACTCGCCTGGGGTCCTCTGCTGACAATACCAATATCCTATTTCCGAAGTCTTGTCTGAATAATCCAACAGTCCTATAGACATTATTTAATAATAATATAGCATCAGTTGTTACACTAGCATACACACAATCATAAATATACTGAACTCAGAGACTATGCTAGGGGTGACACTGGTCAACTAGCAGGGTCAAATATGCGTCTAACTGCATGGGTGTCACGCCTTCAAATGCTGTGCAAAATCAGATAGTCAACTCACTAACACATGTCTAGCTAGTACGTAAGTATACACAAGGCAGTCAATTCACTAATGTTTAAGGTCACATGGTCATATGCAATTATACGGGATATCCACAGTTAAAACCTAGGGTCATACAGCATATATTTATATTACAGTCCTACTTAGTACTAGTATTTAATTCCCATAGAATATATATATATATATATATATATATATATATATATATATATATATATATATATATATATATATTAAACTAATTATTATACGCATACGCGCACGCTAGTCATTAGGTTCAACAACACAAGGTCTGCAATCCTATCAACCAAAACTTATCATGAAGCAACTCTAATCCTAATAGCATTCACACAAGCACACACATAAAATCATGAAGGAATGCAGTCGAACCTGCGCGTTAGCATACACGTGCACGAGGGTGACTGCTGCAGGTCATCTTCGGTGAGGTAAGACGGGTCGACGATGACGACGACGATGATGATGGTGATGATGATGATGATAATGATGATGAAGGTGATGATGATGATGATGATAATGGTGATGGTGATGGTGATGATGATGATGATGATGATGATGGTGATAATGAAGGTGATGATGATGATGATGATGATGATGATGATGATGCAGATGATGATGAAGGTTATCGCTGTTATCGGGGCTCGGCAGAGGAGAGCTCAGACGGTGTCGAGGGGAGAACTCAGGCGGTGGAGGAGGCTGACGGGGGTGATGTACGGCCGTGTTGTCGTCGGTGCAGGCGGAGGAAGGAAGAGAACAGGAAGGAGAGGTGGTGGTACGGGGAGTCGAGGCTGCTGTATAGTAGAGGCGAGGTCGAACAGGCGGTCGGGTCAGGGGATTATCCGGTCGGAGAAGACGACCGCGGGGTTGAGAAAAAGTTGACGGTTCAGTCAGGTGGAGGAGATCGGGGTTCAGGTCGGGGCTATTCGAGTCGGGGAAGAGGGAGGTTGAGGCGGAGGGATCGACGCTGGTGAGCGGCGGTGTCGAGGGGATCCAACGGAGGATGGTGAGAAGGAGAAGTCAGGACGGTTCAGACTGGAGGAGATGGCCAGGGAAGAGGGAAGTCGGGGTCATGCTCGGCTGCTGTGGCTCAGTGGTTGGGGGAGTCTCAGGCTACTCGGGGACGGAGGAGAAAGCCGGGGGAAAGGCCGGGGGAAAAGCCGGAGTTGGCCGGAAATGGGGCTGTTGTCGAGGAGGTTTGGCGAGGGTGAGATGAGGGCTGATGGAGGCGGCGAAAAAGGGCTCCGGGTGCTCAGGCGAGGCTGTTGCACTGCTCAGCGGGGGAGTCAGAGATGACCGGGAAGGGATGAGGATAAGAAAGGAAATGATGTTTAGGGTTAGGTTGTTTGATGTAGGTAGAGGTGATGTAGAAAAATAATGAGGTGGTAGTTTTGAATGAGGGAGAAGATGACTACCTGGGGATTAGGGCCGACTATATGTTCATTAGGATGGGGTTGGCATTGGAAAAGGGGTTAGGATAAGGAATTATATATAGGGAAGTGTGTGTGTGGTGTAGATGTTGCTCCATTTGGATGGAGGGCGAAGATTAAACATGAAGGGAAGTATACAAACAAAAAGGGGAGAGAAGGAGAGAGTGGACCGGTCAATGAGGGAGGGGGTTGGTTCTTCATTGATCTTGACCAATAGGATGGCGACACCTCATTGCACTTTTATGTAAAAGTACTCAACAATTAAAAAATTGTACATAAACGGGGTTTTATAATTTAATGAGAGAAAATACCATATTTGGTATAATATAGTGGCTAAAAAGGATGTCTGGTGTTTAGTATGAAGCTTGAGAGTGTGAATGGGGGTTTAGTTTGATATTGGGTCTAGTTTTGGGTCAAGTTGGATCGTTACACCAATTTAACTAAAATTAATATAAATGTTGTTCTTGAATTAATTGGAAGTACATAGGGTTAAAATTAGGTCGGACACAAGTGTCATGGAGGTAGAAGACTCAAAGTAGAATATTGTCATAATTTGAGTTGCACAAAATGGGTCAATATTGTGTCTCCAATTTTGATTGGAACGCACAAAGATACAAAGTTAAATTTATTAAAATTTAAAAATAAACGTCCGCGACGAATATTGTGCGACTAAAATGAAGCACAAGAGGGCATATTTATAAGTTACCAAAGGTCAGAATGGAAGGTTGGCATGTCTAGGATAAGGGTGTAAAATTTGTTGGAAGGCAAAATCTAGTGTAGCGCTCCAAAGATCGAAGCAACGGTAAGGTACAACAATCGAATAAAATTACAATAATTAATTATACTCCTTAATATTTAATCCCAAAAATTACGAATTAAAATCCTAAATCCTAAAATTTGGTCAGGGGTTCATCTAGTGGATTTCTAGGTCTAGTTTACTAACCCATACATTAAGGAACACTACATATAATATACATATCTATATACACATATCATATAATTATTTAAAAATAAATATACACAATACTAATAATAAATAAAATGACAAAAATATCCCTATTTTAGGATGTGGTAGTGACAAAACCGTTCAAGAAAATGCAAATCCTAAAACTAACTCAAAAGTACGAAAGCAACAAGACGACAACGAAAACTAGGCAAAAAACCTTGCAGCAGAGAGGTCCCTCTTGACTCTGTCGCTAATTCCATCCTTGGGGCACGGTCCACTGAATATAGAAATCAATTCCGAAGAAGTAAATCCATAATGAGGATAAGAACTTGATTCAATCTATCCTGATCGAATGATACCAAAAGTATTTTTTAGCCGCGCTCCCCGAAAAGAGGAAACGAGGCACCACATCCTCCTCTCCTCCAGGAACTGCCTTTTCGGCGTGCTCATCCTCCTGAGGGTCACCCTGAATACTATCAGCAGGCAGATGATTAAGGTTGGGAGCAACTCCATATACTGGCTCCCCCATAACTGGATCCTTTGCGATGTCCTCTGGAAATTGCTCGAAGCAAAATGACTATAACTTAGGCAATTCCTCAGCCTCGGAAGGTATCTAGGAATCCTGAGTGTTGGTTATGGTCTGATCCTCGATGAATACCATATCCCTGCTTCTGTAGATGCACCGTCTCGTCTTTGGATCAAGTTTGGATCTCTCGTCCTTCGATACATGCACGAATGCCTTACAACCAAACACGCGCAGGTGATTGTATGACAGCTCTTTGCCATACCATACTTTGTCAGGCACATCACCCTGTAAAGGAGCACTAGAAGATAAATTAATAACATAAGCAGCTGTGTAAAGTGTATCACCCCAATAGCTGCCCGAAAAGTTTGTTTCTGACAGCAAATATTGTACCCTCTCCATCAGTGTCATGTTCATCTTCTCCGCTACACCATTGAGATGAGGTGTCTTTGGCGGAGTCTTTTGGTGTCATATTCCTTGCTCTATCAATAAGCATCAAAGGGACCGATATACTCGCCGCCATTATCCGACCGAACACATAGCAGCTTCTTGCCCATCTTCCTTTCAAAAGAGGCCTGAAACTCTTTGAAAGTGGGCAGCACCTGATCCTTGGTCTTTATGTTATAGACCCAAACCTTTCTGTAACAGTCATCAATAAATTTTACAAAATAAGAAGCACCACCAATAGATTTTACCTTCATAAGACCGCAGACATCCGAGTGAATCAACTCGAACAATGCCGACTTTCTTGAACTTGGGTGACTTTGGGAAGATACCCTATTTTTCTTTCCTGTCAAACAGTATATGCACTTCTCCAACTTTGTAGACTTTATCCCTGGAATCACCTTCCTGTTCACCAAGTAGCTCATCCCCTTTTCGCTGATATGGCTGAGCTGCCTGTGCCGCAAATTAGGAGACGCATCAGTAGCTGCATTAACCTCATGTGCCCCATGTGTGATCCCTTCCATATAGTAGAGTCCGGACCTCTTGCTTCTCCTGAAAATTACCATCGAACCTCTGGAAAGCTTTTACTGATTATTCTAGAAAAGATTGAAGAAACCCTCATCATCCAACCTTCCAACAGACACCAGGTTGAAACGGATATCAGGGACATGACAGACATCTTTGAGAACAAGAACTGCACCCGTCTTTTTCCTCAAATGCATATCTCCAATGGCAACCGCCTTTGACACATCTTCATTGCCCATCGCTTGTTGTGTAAGTAGCAAATAGTGCCCAGTTGTGAGATACGTGCGCTGAAGCACCTGAGTCCACCAGCCAAGAGTTGTCATCGTAGGCAAGGTTCATAACTACCTCATCACCTACAATGATCACGTCGCCTCCATGTGTCGAGGCCGCCGCTGTAGTGTTCTCACTTTGCTTCCCTTTGTCACCCTTCTTCTCTATCTTCCAAGCAAAATAGTTCAGCTTGATGTGGCCCTTCTTGCCACAATGGTAACACTCTGAATTCTCGTATCGACCCTTGGACCTTCCCATGCTTTTGTCTCTGACAACCGCCTAGGCCTCTGTTTTTACTTTTTGTGGCTCTTTGAAACAAGCGCATCTGAGTGGAATGTGTGATGAAGTTCCCTAAGCGTCTCTACATATCTTCATTCAGTACCCCGCTCTTGGCAAACTCAAGACTGACCACGCCTTCCAGAGCAGAAGCGATCATAGACACTCGTACGATCTCCCACGAGTCTGGCAATGTACACAACAACCATAGTCCCTGAACCTTGTCGTTCAATTTGACTCCCATCGAGGATAGCTGGTCAACCACGCCCTGGAACTCACTCAAGTAATCCGTAATAGATGTCCCATCTTTGTACCGCAGACCCATCATCATCCGGATCAAGAATAATTTATTTACACTGGTCTTCTTCGCATACAAAGATTCCAGCTTATCCTATATTGTCCTCGCGTGCTCGATACTGGCAACATGGTTGTACACATCCTCGTCAACGAACTGCCTGATGTACCCACATATGTGTATATGCTCAAAATTTTAGTCCTCTTCGGATTTGTCACTGGACTCTCGGAAGCAAATACCGGCAGATGCAGCTTCTTAACAAATAGCAGATCCTTCATCTTGCTCCTCCAGTAATGATAGTTGGTATAGTTCATGTTTACCATGTGCACCGCTTCGCGTCCATCTCTCCACCCTGGTTTGCCTGTCAACTCCTGACTCCCTTCTGAAATTTCAAAACCTGGCTCTGATACTACACTGTTGGGAAAGAAGCGCGAAAATCTTCCCCCAAACAGAGAGTACCTGCGAGAGAACCGAGCAATACAACGCACAAAACCAAACACCAAACCACAGAAAAATAATCACGCAAACACAGAGAATTTTGACGTGAAAAACCCTTACGAAAAAACTACGGGCGATCGGAGTCCAACCTTGAAGAACATCCACTAATGGAATAAAGAGATTACACCTCTGCAAGCTCCTCCAATCCAACACGGATCACCACAACACTTAGGAATAGAAAATAGATCACACTACGAAGATAGAAGACAATGAAAAATTATTCTAAATTGATCTCCTCCGACGAAACGGCCTCCAATCCTTCTTTCTCTTTCCAAAGTTGTAATGACACTCTTGCCACCTTTTCTCCTCTTTCTTGAGATGATATGTTACGGTTAGATAGGAATCAGGGTTAGAAAAACCTAACATATATCCCCTAATCCTGCAACTAAACCTGTACCGTAAGATACGATCCAACGGTGTATAAAATATCTCTAAATTTTCGTTCAGCCCGCGGACCGAACTCGGACAAAATTCGCCCGAGTCGGTGATTTGCGAGTAAACAAAGACAACAGCTTTCTGGAGCTTCTGGAGTACCTTGACCGAACTCGGACCGAGTTTGTCCCAAACTCTGTCTCCTCCTGGACAGCAGCTCCTCATTCTTTCCGAGCTTCTTCGACCTCTCGAATGGCTCTCGTCTCCTCCCCGAGCTTCTCTGACTACAAACGACGCTCGTCGCACTTCAGGGTGTTCTCCACATAGATTAAAAATCCCACATACTCCAACACTTCTTGACATTGAGCTCATCAGAATCGTCCAAAACCAAATTCATATACTCATCAAAGCCTTAGCAAAAATGCCACCACAAATATAAGTCAAGGGTTTGCAAAGGCAGAATATATGCAGTGGAGAGTAGTTCTACGATAATTCAACACATATTAAGGTTATGTATGCTACAAGACTGCAAGGTATCCATAGGGTTATTTAATTTTATGATGAGTTTCTTATTAGCCAAAATAGAACATATAAATATTAAATTTTATTAAGGAAATATTTATAGCATTTACTTGGAGAAGGAAATGAGTGATTCATCAAGGCTAACATATTAGAAAATGCAGCCTACATTCGGGTAAAGTGCAATAAACTCTCATTAGATTACCTATTTTCGCAAATTAAGACCTATTAGACGTTTACAGCAAATACACTCTCCCGCAATAAAAATTTTGTTCAAAAAGTCCCCTCCCGTCATCTGTCTGTTTGGAGTGAACGTCAAAGCCTGTAAAAAAAAAAAAAAACCCTCCCCACCCCCATCATACTCCCTCTCCCCACCTGTGCCCTCACCCCTCCTCCCCGTGCCCTCAACCCCTCTCCGCCACCAAGCTCCTCTCTCCTCCTCCTCCTCCTCCCCCCTCCCCCCCCCCTCTTCCCCGTGCCTCACCCCTCCTCCTCCGGGCCTACCCCTTCCCCGCCGCCCCACGCCACCTCCCCCCACCTTCAGCTCCTCCCCGCGTCTCCCCCCTCATCCCCGACTAACCCCCGCCTCTTCCTCCCCCTCGGCCTCCCTCCTCCAGTTACTCCCTTCTCATCGTCCTCACCCTCCCTCCTCATCCGCCTCCCTCCAACTCCTCCCCCTCCTCCCCTGTGCCTCCCCCTCCCTCCTCGCCTACCCCGTCTCCTCCTCTCCCTCCCTCCTCCTCTGCCTCCCTCCCTCCTCCCTCATCCTCCCCGGCCTACCCCGCCTCCTCCTCCCCGCCTACCCCGTCTCCTCCTCCGCCAGCTCCGGTCGGTAGCCCTCCTCCTCGCGCCAGCTCCTCCCTTCTCCTCCTCTTCCTCCTCCTCTCCCCCTCCTCCCCGTGCCGCCCCGCCTCCTCCACTGGCCGGAGAGATAGGGGGGAGGGTTGCCGATCGGAGAGAGAGGGGGAAAGGGTTAAGGTTATGGTTAGGGTTAGGGTTAGTTAGGAGGATTAGGATTATGATTATGATTAGGTTTAGGATTAGGAAGGGTATATTAGTCCATTTCACGTCTAAATTAACGTTCGTTAACGAAAAAATCCAAAATTGGTGTAAACCGAGCAAAAATAAAAAAGTGAAAGTTTTTTTAAATCTAAATGGTCTTTAATTGCAAAAACATAAATCAAAAGAGAATTTATTTGTACTTTACCTGCCTACATTCTGTAGACATCATGCAACAAGAAAAATACATCTTACTCTTTTTTCTTCATTCCACTTTTTGTTTTCCTACCAACGAAGATTTAGACATGTCATGCCCATCCTTAATATTTCTCAAGATAATTATTTCTTAAGGTAAAAGATGTCAGTTTCTTCAAAGGAAAATGCTAAGTATACACCAAATGCTTACAACCTTCTTACAACCCCTCCACCCTCCCCCCCCCCCCCCCCCCACCCCACCCCCTATATGGGTCCCACCCCGGCCCCACCCTCTCCCCTCTCTCCTCCAATGGAGGTCGACCACGTCGCAGTTGTAAAAAAAGTTATAAGCATTTGGTTGTAAGCATAGCAAAGCCATTTTTCAAAGGAAACCTATGGCCTCAATGATGTAAGGGACTATGCTATGACTACACCAAATGCCTACAACCCTCTTACAACCGCCACGTGGGCCCCACAAGACGGTCGTCCATTGGAGGAGAGGGGAGAGGTGGGATCCAATGGCTGTCCGGATGGTGGTCACGTGGCCGGAACTCTACGTGGCGGTCGTTCATTGGGGGAGATGTGAGATCGGAGGTGGCCCACATAGGAGGGTGTGTGTGTGGGGGGCGGGGGGGGGGGGGGGGGGGGGGTGGGGGGGTGGGGGGGGAGGGGTGGGAGTGGTTGAGGGTTGTAAGAAGGTTGTAAGCATTTGGTAGTAAACTTAGCATTATTGATGATGT